>JASVEL010011886.1:0-111915 GCA_032618575.1 Nicotiana noctiflora | reverse complement strand
GCGAACGCGATGGTCTAACAACTGACCTTACGCGAACGCGGCTCAGCCATCACGACCGCGATGCCCCCAGCAGCTGACCCTTCGCGAACGCGTGACATGCCACGCGAACGCGATGACCAAGGGTCTACCGCACTGCTGCTGCATTTTTTCTGCAGTTTTGTGCTTCAAAACAGCCCGGATGGTGGGGATTCATCCCGAGGCCCCCGGGACCCCAACGAAAACCACCAACATATTCCAAAATACGATACGAACTTGTTCCAATCATAAAAACACGTCTAACAACATCAAAACCCATAATTCACATCGAATTCAAGCCTAAATTTCTTAAAACTTTCCGAATTACACATTCGATCTAAAACCCGACCAAACGACGTCCGAATGACCTAAAAATTTGCGGACATATCCAAAATCACATAACGAAGCTACAAAAATTGTCGGAATTCCCTTCCGACCCCCGGATCAAAATCTCACCTATCGTTTGGATTCGCCAAAATTTCAACCTTCGGCATTTCAAGCCAAATTGAGCTACGGACCTCCAAAATACATTCCGAACGTGCTCCCAACTCCGAAATCACCTAACGGAGCTAATGGAACTATCGGATTTCCGTTCCGAGGTCGTCTTAACACTGTTCCGGTTACGGACCATTTTCTAACCTTAAAGCTCTCACTTAGGGACTAAGTGTCCCAAAATACTCCAAGTTTCAGAACTGATTCTCCCAGCAAACCACAATAGCAGAAATGAACTTAGGGAAACAGTTAAATTGGGGATTGGGGCGTAATTTTTTTTCCAAAACAACCGGCCGGGTCGTTACATCTTCCCACACTTAAAAGATTCATTCGTCCTCGAACGAGCATAGAAAACATACCTGGAGTAGTGAAAAGATGAGGGTACTAGCTACTCATATCCTACTCGATCTCCCAAGTCGCCTCTTTGACCGGATGGCCCTGCCACTGAACCTTTACCGAAGCGATGTTCTTTGACCTTAGCTTTCTGACCTGCCTGTCTAGAATGGCTACCGGCTCCTCAACATAAGACGGATCCTTGTCTAGCTGAACAGAAGTGAAATCCAACACATGCGACGGGTCACCATGGTATCTCCGGAGCATGGAGACATGAAATACGGGGTGAACTCCGGCTAGACTGGGAGGTAAGGCCAACTCATAAGCAACCTCCCCAACACGCCTCAAAATCTCAAAAGGGCCAATAAATCTAGGACTCGGCTTCCCTTTCTTCCCAAACCTCATAACGCCCTTCATGGGCGAGACTCGAAGCAGAACCCGCTCGCCAACCATAAAAGCCACATCGCGAACCTTCTTGTCCGCATAACTCTTCTGTCTAGACTGGGCTGCACGAAGTTTGTCCTGAATCACCTTGACCTTGTCCATAGCATCCCGAACCATATCGGTACCTAGCAACCTGGCCTCGCCCGGCTCAAACCAACCCACGGGAGACCTGCACCTCCTACCATATAGGGCCTCATACGGTGCCATCCGAATACTAGACTGGTAGCTGTTGTTATAAGCAAACTCCGCCAGTGGCAAGAAGTGATCCCATGAACCTCCAAACTCAATCACGCACGCACGGAGCATATCCTCCAAAATCCGAATAGTGCGCTCGGACTGCCCATCAGTCTGGGGGTGAAATGCTGTGCTCAGCTCCACCCGAGTACCTAACTCCTCCTGTACAGCTCTCCAGAACCGTGAAGTGAACTGAGTGCCTCTATCTGAAATGATGGAAAC
Source organism: Nicotiana noctiflora (assembly GCA_032618575.1). Classification (NCBI taxonomy): domain Eukaryota; kingdom Viridiplantae; phylum Streptophyta; class Magnoliopsida; order Solanales; family Solanaceae; genus Nicotiana; species Nicotiana noctiflora. Next base: position 110,175 of record JASVEL010011886.1, on the reverse strand, counting down.
TGGAATACCATGCAGCCGAACTACCTCCCTGATATAGATCTCCGCCAGTCGCTCCGATGAATAAGTAGTGCTCACCGGTATAAAATGGGCGGACTTGGTCAGCCGATCCATAATAACCCAAATGGAATCAAACTTCCTAACAGACCGTGGAAGCCCAGATACAAAGTCCATGGTGATGCGCTCCTATTTCCACTCTGGAATCTCAATCTGCTGCATCAATCCACCCGGACGTTGATGTTCATACTTCACCTGCTGGCAGTTGTGGCATCTGGAAACATAGTCAACTATCTCCCTCTTCATCCGCCTCCACCAGTAATGCTTTTTCAAGTCCTGATACATTTTCGCGGCACCCGGATGGATGGAATACCGCGAACTATGGGCCTCTGCTAGAATCAGCTCTCGAAGATCATCTACATTAGGCATACAGATACGCCCCTGCATCCTCATGACTCCATCATCCCCGATGGTAACATCTCGAGCATCACCACGCCAAACTTTATCCTGAAGGACAAGCAAATGAGGGTCGTCGAACTGACGCTCCCTGATGCGGTCAAATAGAGAAGACCGAGAAACCACACAAGCCAGAACCTTGCTGGGCTCCGAAAGATCCAGTCTAACAAACTGCCTGGCCAAAGCCTGAACATCCATCGCCATAGGCCTCTCCGAAGCTGGTAGATATGCTAAACTCCCCAAACTCTCTGCCCGACGACTCAAGGCATCAGCAACCACATTAGCCTTGCCCGGATGATAGAGAATAGTAATATCATAGTCCTTCAGTAGTTCCAACCATCTCCTCTGACGCATATTCAGGTCCTTCTGCTTAAGCAAGTGCTGCAAGCTCCGGTGATCAGTGTAGATCTCACAAGAAACCCCATATAAATAATGACGCCAAATCTTCAAGGCGTGAACAATGGCAGCTAGCTCCAAATCATGAACAGGGTAATTCTTCTCATGCACCTTCAGTTGTCTCGACGCATAGGCAATCACCCTACCGTCCTGCATCAATACCGTACCGAGTCCAACTCGTGAGGCATCACAATATACAGTATAGGACCCCGAACCTATAGGCAACATCAATATAGGGGCCGAAGTCAAAGCTGTCTTGAGCTTCTGAAAGCTCGCCTCACACTCGTCTGTCCACTGGAAAGGGGCACCCTTTTGGGTCAATCTGGTTATAGGTGCTGCAATCGAAGAGAACCCCTGTACGAAACGACGGTAATAGCCCGCCAAACCAAGGAAACTGCGAATCTCAGTAGCGGAGAAGGGTCTGAGCCAACTCTGCATGGCCTCCACCTTCCTCGGATCTACTCGAATACCATCACTCGACACCACGTGGCCCAAAAATGCCACTGAACTCAACCAGAATTCACATTTAGAGAACTTGGCATAAAGCTGTTTCTCCCTCAGAATCTGAAGCACTATCCTCAAATGCCGCTCGTGCTCTTCCCGGCTCCGGGAATATACTAGAATATCATCAATGAAAACAATCACGAACGAGTCCAGATAAGGCCTGAACACACTGTGCATCAAATGCATAAAGGCTGCTGGGGCATTAGTTAGCCCAAAAGACATCACGAGGAACTCATAGTGACCATACCGAGTCCCGAAGGCAGTCTTCGGGATATCTGGCTCCCGAATCTTCAGCTGGTGATACCCAGAGCGCAAATCAATCTTAAAAAACACCTGTGCACCCTGTAGCTGGTCAAATAAATCATCAATACGGGGCAAAGGATACCGGTTCTTCACCGTAACCTTGTTCAGCAGACGATAGTCAATACACATATGCATAGAACCGTCCTTTTTCTTCACAAACAATATAGGAGCACCCCAAGGCGAAACACTGGGTCGAATAAAACCCTTGCCCAATAACTCCTGTAATTGATCCTTCAACTCCTTCAACTTAGGAGGAGCCATACGGTACGGTGGAATAGAAATGGGCTGAGTGCCCGGCAACAAATCAATAGCAAAGTCAATATCTCTGTCGGGCGACATACCCGGGAGATCAGCTGGAAATACATCAGCAAAGTCACATACCACCAGAACAGAATCAATAGAGGGAGTGTCAATACCGACGTCCCGCACATAGGCTAGATAAGCAGCACACCCCTTCTCAACCATACGCTGAGCTCTGAGAAAAGAAATAACACGGCTGGGGGTGTGATCTAGGGTACCACTCCACTTAATACGTGGAATGCCTGGCATAGCCAACGTCACGGTCTTTGTGTGACAATCAAGAATAGCATAATGGGGCGACAACCAGTCCATGCCCAGAATAATATCAAAATCGACCATCCCGAGCAACAATAGATCCGCTCTGGTCTCAAAATCACAAATGGTAACCAAACATGACCGATATACACGGTCCATAGCCAAAGAATCACCCACCGGTGTGGAAACATAAATGGGGGCACTCAAAGAATCCCGAGGCACACCCAGATGAGAAGCAAAGTAAGAAGACACATATGAAAAAATGGAACCAGCGTCGAATAGAACCGATGCCTCCCTGTGACTAACCAGAATAATACCTGTGATAACAGAATCAGATGCAACAGCCGCAACGCGATCAGGAATAGCATAGAATCTGGCCTCTCCCCCCTCTCGAGGGCGGCCTCTGGAACCCTGACCCCCGCCCCTGGCTGGCTGGGCAGGTGGAGTGGCAGCTGGAGCTGGAACGATAGCCTGCTGGCCCTGAGAACCACGCTGGGGCTGCGAAGACTGATGAGGTGCTCCCCTCCTACGCCTGGGGCACTCCCTAACCAGATGGAGAGTATCCCCGCACTCAAAGCAAGCTCTGGGAGGACGCAGTGGCTGTGACTGACCGGCCTCACCCCCACTAGTATGACCCCTGGAAGGGCCCCGCGCAAGTGGTGCACTAGAAACTGAGTGAGCATAATAAGGCTCCTGAGGTGCTGGAAGACCTGGAGTACTACCGGCTGCGGGCAATGCTGAGTGAACTGGTCGGCCGGAATAACTCCTGGCAAAACGACCGGCTGCTGAAGTGCGGGCACCAGAGGAATGGCCCGACTCACGAGACTCTCTAGGGAGCATACTCTCGATCCTCCTGGCAATGCTAACTGCCTGCTGATAAGATATATCTGTCTCCAACTCTCTAGCCATGCTGGACCGGATCAGCCTCAATAAATCTTCGCACTCTTTCCCGAACCGTGGCTACCAAAGCCGGTGCATGCCTGGCTAGACGGGTGAAACTGATAGCATACTCCGATACTGACATGGAGCCCTGTCGCAACCGCTCAAACTCCGAGCGCCAAGAATCCCTAAGGCTCTGAGGAACAAACTCTCTCAAAAATAAATCTGAAAACTGCGTCCAAGTCAATGAAGCAGACTCCTCTGGGCTATCCAACTCATACGAGCGCCACCAATCATAAGCGGCCCCACGAAACTGAAAAGCAGTGAAGGAAACCCCGCTAGTCTCCACAATCCCCATAGTACGAAGAATACGATGACACTCCTCTAGAAAACCCAATGCATCATCTCAAGCCAAACCACTAAACACTGGAGGGTCATATTTCTCGAACCTCTCCAATCTACGCCGCTCGTCCTCGCAGGCGACTCGGTCCACCTCGGGCCGTGCTGGGGCGGCCGGAGGCATAACCAAAACCTCCGGAACCCTGTCCCACCGGCACACGCCGCTCCGGCGTAACGGCCGCGGGAGTCCGGGCCCCTCCCCCGCCCGGGATGTAGCCGCGACGAGAGGCAGCTCCGCCCGATCTAAAGTGGTATACATACTCATGAACCGGGCCAGGGTCTCCTAGAGTGCTGGAGTAGTAGCAACTGTAGTCGGTGTACTAGGTGCCTGCGCTCCAACCTGGTCTACCCGTGGCACCTCAGCGGCAGCGCGCGCGGGTGCCGTGGCTGCACCTCGGGCGCGTCCTCGTCCTCTACCTCGGCCCCGGCCTCCGACGGCGGCAACAGGGGGCGCGGGTACCTGATCGTCGCGAGTAGCTCGTGTCCTCACCATCCGTGAGAGAATAGAAAGCAATAGTTTAGATTTTTGATGCCAAAAATGTCGCACGACAAGAAATCCAAAAGAAATGAAGAGTTTCCTAAATAGTTACATAGCCCCTCGTAGATAAATATAGACGTCTCCGTATCGATCAGCGAGACTCTAAGTAACCGGTCTGTGTCCCGTGACTCCTATGAACCTAGAGCTTTGATACCAACTTGTCACGACCCTAGTTCACCAATCGTGAACATGTCGGGATGGTACCCAGTCCCCACGACTAGGTAAGCCTAACACGTTGCGGAATTTACAAGCTATGAACAGTTAAATAAGAAACAACAGAAAAAATAGCATAAAAGATATGTAATCCGTGCCGCTTGGCACATACATCTGTCAACACACTGTATAGACACTACCAAGATCCGGAATCTCACGGTAACACAGACAAAGAGAATATATAACTGTGGCTCTATGTGTAAAGAGTATCTAACAACAAAACGAAGGAAAAATGTCAACTAGTGCTATTAGAATAGAAGGAAAGCCTCCGGATCCGCGGACGTAGAAGATCATACCTCGAGGTCTCCCAGAAAGCTGCGGAAAATCACCTAGCACAAGCCTGCTCTGATGTACCTGGATCTGCACAACAAAAGTGTGCAGAAGAGTAGCATGAGTACACCACGGCGGTACTCAGTAAGTGCCAAGCCTAACCTCGATGGAGTAGAGACGAGGAAGGTCAGGGCCCTACTGAGAAAACAATAATATAATGATGATAACAATAATAAGCGGTTTAAATGATAATAATTCCGAAATAACAACAATAAAATGATTACTGCAACCGTCTACAATTAAGCTAACAACAAGTAACAAACTCAATTAACAAGTCCAGGACCTGTGGGAATTGAACCCACGGTCCCATTAACAGTACCCATGGGTCTCCGGGAATCGAACCCGCAACCCATGTCTCAATAAATCTCAGGATCTCCGGGACTCGAACCCGTAGTCCACATCTCAATAATATGTCAATAGCTCAGGAAATCGAACCCGCAGTCCACATTTCAATAAATCTCGGGATCTCCGGGAATCGAACCCGCAATCCACATTTCAATAAATCTCAGGATCTCCGGGAATCAAACCCGCAGTCCACATTTCAATAAATCTCAGGATCTCCGGGAATCGAACCCGCAGTCCACAACAGTATCACTCTGGGTCTCTGGGAATCGTACCCACAACCCTGGGATCTCCGGGAATTGAACCCGCAGTCCACAACCACAGCAATTAAAGGAATACACAGAGAGAACATAATATGCTTAACTATAACTTCACCGGTAAATAGTGCCAATAATTATCAAGAAGCTCAAGTAAGACAATTAGGCAACTAGACAGTTAAATACTACCTAATCATGCTTTTCTAACTACTACAGGATAAGAATATCGAATTAACAGTTAAAAACAGGAATATCACTCATCGAACATTTTAAGTAAAGTATGTGTTCAACAACCAGCACATGTACACGCCCGTCACCTCGCGTACAAGGCATTTAAACTATCACATAATATCCAAGGGGTGAAAGTTCCCCCACACGAGGTTAGACAAGCCACTTACCTCAATTCCGGTACAAAACCGCTAAGAAATAATTCTCTTGCCGCGAATGTCGGCCTCCACAGGTGTAGTATCTGATAAAAATCAATAGAATCACATCAAAGTAGGCCAATTGGGCATTACCCAATCAAAATAACTCAAAATACACCAAAACCCACAAGTTGCCATAACCCGACTTCCGGTACGCTTATCGAAAAATCACGAAAATTATATATTTGGGTTCCTTATCTCAATATGAGTCCGTGCATATAAAATTTATTGAAATCGGGCTCCGTTTGCCCTTTCAAATCAAAGATTTCCTAAATTTTAGGCCTAGGGTTCAAACCCACCTTTACTCTCCCATTTTCAATGAAATAATCACGGATTTCATGATAAACTAACGAATTAAGGTCAAGAAACTTACCCCCGATGATTTCCCGATGATATCACAGCGTTTCCCCTCCGAAATCCTCTCTTGGAGATCAAAAATGGCGTTTTTGTGTATGGGGGTCGCGGCTGTTATATTCTGGTTTTTAAGTCACTGCCAGACATTTTCCTTCATCGCGTTCGCGTTGCTTGGCACGCGTTCGTGATGCTCTGACCCATTAACCCTTCGCGTTCGCGTCCCCCATCTCGCGTTTGTGATGCCTTGCCCAAACGAACCTTCGCGAACGCGACTACATTCACGCGTTCGCGCTGAAAAAACATCCCAACCCTCCAAAATTGAACTACGCGATTGCGACATGGCCATCGCGAACGCGATGGTCTATCAACTAACCTTACGCGAACGCAGCTCAGCCATCGCGACCGCGATGCCCCCAGCAGCTGACCCTTCGCGAACGCGTGACCTGCCACGCGAACGCGATGACCAAGTGTCTACTGCACTGCTGCTGCATTTTTCTGCAGTTTTTGTGCTTCAAAATTGCCCGGATAGTGGTCCAGATTCATCCTGAGGCCCCCGGGACCCCAACGAAAACCACCAACATATTCCAAAACACGATACGAACTTGTTCCAATCATAAAAACACGTCTAACAACATCAAATCCCATAATTCACATCGAATTCAAGCCTAAATTTCTTAAAACTTTCCGAATTGCACATTCGATCTAAAACCCGACCAAACGACGTCCGAATGACCTGAAAATTGGCGGACATATCCAAAATCACATAACGAAGCTACAGAAATTGTCGGAATTCCATTCCGACCCCCGGATCAAAATCTCACCTATCGTTCGGATTAGCCAAAATTTTAACCTACGGCATTTCAAGCCAAATTGAGCTACGGACCTCCAAAATACATTCCGAACGCGCTCCCAACCCCGAAATCACCTAACAGAGCTAATGGAACTATCGGATTTCTGTTCCGAGGCCGTCTTAACACTGTTCCGGTTACGGACCATTTTCTAACCTTAAAGCTCTCACTTAGGGACTAAGTGTCCCAAAATACTCCAAGTTTCAGAACCGACTCTCCCAGCAAACCACAATAGCAGAAATGAACTTAGGGAAACAGTTAAATTGGGGATTGGGGCGTAATGGTTTTTCCAAAACGACCCGCCGGGTCGTTACAGTGCCCTCAACGCAAAATAGTCAATGCATGTTCAATGATAGTTGAACTGGGACTCAGGCCATGTGCCTTCGCCAACTAAATCAACTACGATTGAAACAAGACTCGAGCTACATGCCCTCGACTCAAAATAGTCAACGAATGTTCAACGAAAGTTGAACTGAGACTCAGGCCATGTGCTTTCACCAACTAATTCGACTGCGGTTGAAACAAGACTCGAGCCACGCGCCCTCGACTCAATATAGTCAACGAATGTTCAACGACAGTTGAACTGGGACTCAGGCCATGTGTCTTCACCAACTAATTCAACTACGGTTGAAATAAGACTCGGGCTGCGTGCCCTCAACTCAAAATAGTCAACGAATGTTCAACGACAATTGAACTAGGACTCAGGCCATGCGCCTTCGCCAACTAATTCAACTACTGTTGAAATTCAACTCGGGCTACGCGCCATCGACTCAAAATAGTTAATAAATGTTTGAGGACAGTTGAACTGGGACTCAGGCCACGTGCCTTTGCCAACTAATTCAACTACAGTTGAAATTTGACTCAGGCTACATGCCCTCGACTCAAAATAGTCAACAAATGTTTAACAACAGTTGAAGTGGGACTCAGGCCATGTGTCTTCGCCAACTAATTCAACTACAGTTGAAATTCGACTCGGGCTGCGCACCCTCAACTCAAAATAGTCAACGAATGTTCAATGACAGTTGAACTGGGACTCAGGCCATATGCCTTCACCGACTAATTCAACTACAGTTGAAATTTGACTCGAGCTACGTGCCCTCGACTCAAAATAATCAGTGAATATTCAACAATAGTTGAACCGGGCTTCAGGCCATATACCTTCGCCAAAAATATCCGATCACAGTCGAAACTCGACTCAGGCTACACACCCTCGATTGGGACACACGCCACTACGCTCAGCGATACCTGAACCGAGATTCAAGCCATAAATCTTTGCCGAATAAGTTCGACTACGGTCGAATTGAGAATCAGGTCATCTACTTCCACCGATAAACTGGCAAATAAATTAAGGCGCGGGGCAGGTACCCTCTCCATCCAGGTAAACACGTCTGATCCCTACTAGAGTAAAAGACGTGTAGGATTCGATACCTGCTAAATCACCTGGTCGAGCTCTCGTTATTACGGTGAAATACCCAATCTCACCCAAAACGGGATTATGATTGGAACAAATCACCTTTGAGCAAACGCATCACCATGTACAAAAACAAGGGGAGGGGGTTAGCCGCCAATGTCCGAAAATTAGCCCCCAAGGTGTAAGAGAAGCAAGCAGTAATTGAGCAGTGCAAAAAGGGGAGCTTCCCCTTTAATTCAAAGAGCAATCACGGGCCACGTCCGTCTACACCCAGTTGAACATCATCCAAAAAAAAAAACAAATAAAAATAACAGCACAACAACCAAAAAAAATATATGGCAATAACCACTAGAAATTAGAAAAGACCACTCTTTTTCACTCAAGACCATCTGCACCGTCGCCCGCTCCAACTGCACCATATCCTGCTCCGACCGCTTCGCCACCCGTTCCACCTACGCCACTGCCTGCAATTTCCACACCATTTCCAGCACCATCATCAATACCAGGCGTTGCAGCGTCGAAACCGCACTCCACGCGAGCCTCTCACGCTCTCTGGCGTGCTCCCTTGAAAACAACTTCGAAAATGATGCCGTCTTCAAACAGGTACTTATACACGTCCCGCTGGGCCTCGGCATAAACCCAAACCTCGCGGGAACCACCCATGAAAGCAGACTACTCTTGGATGCGCCTGTTCTCTTCCTCCAAAAGCGCGATTTATCTCGTCGCATCCTGAGTGCCCCGCTCTAAAACCCTGATCCGCTCTTCAAGACTGCTCTTCCTGAAGGCAGCAACAACTCTCACCAACGACAACTGAGAGTCGTTAGCACGGATAATGCCCTGCAATTCATCCGCCCGGACCGAGGCCTCAACTAACCTTCACTTCAAAGCGTCCACTTCTCCTTCTAGTGCAGAAACCTTCCCACTCCAATCCGAGGTAACCTCCATCACCTTGGTTAAGCATAAACGCTCACACTCTATCGAAGCCCTCCGTCTAGCCTTGAGCTCGTCATCCTTCTGATGCATCTGATCCTCCAAAGCTCTTATGCGACCAAGTGCTTGGTTTGCCTACAAATCCCTCCTCACCAACTCTTAAACTAACGCTCGGTTACGGGGATCAATCCTTATACGCTCACTCAGCTCCCTACACTTGTTTCGGTAATGACAGCACTTGTTAAGCACTCGCAAAAATACGCCGGACCAAACATTTGCCCGGTGAAGACTCTCCACCTGCAACAAAAATGCCTGCAAAACAAAGAATAAGAGGTCAGGCAAGGATACAAAAACTTGTAAAAAGGGGGGATGGAGTAAATAGAAAGCAAATAAGCGGCCACCTTCGAATACGTACCCTCATCCCCATAACGGCTACCTTGTTTATCAAACCAACATCTGGCACCCCCCTCAATGATTCATTCTCAACCGCAGAACACAACTAACCAAGCTGCGACACCAAACCCGAGTCCAGCATCAATAAATTCTCATTCACAGGAATTTCAACAACACGCGGCCTCCTATCCGGGTAGACTACCGCACTCGTGATCCTATCGTGAAACATGCGAACATCCTCAAAATACAAGTCAGAATCAGATGTAGACCCCTCTCCCACCGCCGCCATCTCCGTCGAAGGAGTACTCGAGCCGCCAATATCCACGACCACATGAGAAGGTTCCCCCAACTCAACCATATAGGTCGAGGATTGAGCACTAGAGGCGGCACTTCCCTCTCGATCCGCACGAGCCCGAGCCTCCCTTTCTCCTGGCCTGTCATCCGAAATGTGCACCGCGGATGCATCCTCCCACACCTCAAAAGGATGGGAATCCACATTTATCACAATAGGAGGAACGGGCGCAACCGCCACTAAAGGAGGCGGAGGTGAAATAATCATGCGCCTGATCAAGGGTCTATCTTCCTCATCACATGAAGACGAGCTGTTTCGAGGACAAACGGTCCCTGACAGGCCTTCATCACAAAATAAAGGACGAGAAGGGGACGGCGCCGCAGAAGACTCAACCAATGCATCCCTGGACACTCGGCATGGCACCGGCGTAGTGAAGAACCTAGCAATCGCACCATGCTGCCGAAACATTAATTGAGGGGCTCTACCTCGGTACACCCTCCCCGCAACAAAAGACAAGGTCAGCTCAATGATTTATTAGGCTCGAAGCAAGCCATATACGGAAAGTATAAACCTCTTACCCACAGCTGGCCCCCTGCCATACTTCTCCCAAAAGAATATTAACGAGCGGACTCCCTCGGTGTATGGAACCACGGCTTCAAGCCATCCGTGCAATCCAGCAAACAAAGTCGGAGGCGACTTCTCAGCTACAGAAATAATAATGAAAACAATGATAACCTAAGAATAAGAAGATGAAGAGAACAAAATTTACCACTCAAAGAGATAACTCACGTCTGTAATTCCAAGTCTCTGGGAATTCTGGAGAAGCTGCCACCAGGTGCTCAGTCCGAATATAGAATAACTGCTCGAATGGTCGAGGTTCGACCTCATCATCTAAAGAAGCCGTCAGTCCTTTCGAACCACACGGGCTCATTCGAAGCATACTCCCCCTCACTCGTTGTGGAGCGTATAGAGCAAGTACATGCTGGAGCGTGACAGTCCTTCCGGCAAGCTCCACAAACTTTAAAAAATATTGCCAGGAGCTTGTACAGAGACGGGATGAGCTGCCTCAGGCATACATTGTAATATCGACAGAAGTCCACCGCTAAATTGGGGAGCGAGAAGCTGAACCCCAGCCTAAGAGGGTACTCATAAAAAATACAGTACGTAGTGTGGTCGGTGTGGACCCTTCTCTAGCTGCGCGAGGACAATGTTAGCATGAGAAGGCATGAACCCCTGCTCCCGTAGTTGGGCCATACCTACCTCCCCCATTAATGGGGCCTCGTCCACCGGCTCATCCCCTCCGTCAGTAGTGAAATCCACCATCGGGCTTCTGGTTGCGGGAAATATTTCATCTACCGACAGAACTCTCTCAACTTTATTTTGCCTATCCTCTCCCAGTGCCGGAGAAAGGCGTTCAATCACCCGAGGACTAACCAGAACCACCGTTGAAAGTATTTCACTAGAGGAAGAACTGGCCATTGATTAGTTGCCTGAAGAATAGAGTAGGGTGTTGGGTTTAACAAAGAACGGGGAAGAACTCTTTGCAAAGAGGAAAAAACTCTGAAGCTCACAAGAAATAAGAACTCCAAAATCACACAAGTAAATTAGAGAATGCCAAGAATCAAGTGCCCCAGACCATCTTATAGGCAACGCAATCAATTTTTGGGAAACCAATGGGTGCCATTAACTGCATATCCAACCGTAAAAAATGGTTCGATTCTACCAAAACGGGCGTCGCCACGGTTGACGTCATAAAGCACTTGCCCTATCATGATCACCATCTCGCTCATTACAGAAAAACGAATAACTTACTACCGAGGGTGGGATATATTTTACACCATCGAAAATTAGTATGGGCTACACGAATCATGCTCACATTGTGGCGTACCGATTATTTCCCTTCACCGGCGATACTCGTGTACGAAAGATTGGACCCTCACTATGTAAGAAGAGGAGGGGAGGGGTGCCAAAATCTCGACACAAGCAGTCGTAGCCCCCTCCTCACCCGAAAAATGCATATTCCATAATCGCTAAAATCCGCTCATCAAGCTCGACTTCAAGGTGACCATGATACGTGGAGGGACTAACTGTATGGGTCACAAACCGATTCTATAACAGTCGACAAGGTTAATCGCTCCTCTCAGCTAAAGCAAGAGTAATAAGTGCCATAATCATTCTTAATTAAGGAGACCTTTTTGCATTCACTTAAAATGGTTACTCAGGTTATAACCTATCGGATATATCTCAAATAATTCTCTAACGTGGGCCCAACCATCAAGGGTCAACTTATACAATTGACATCTATAAATACAAGGAGAAGGGGCAGAAACAGGGCTCCACTCTTTTCCTATGAGGGGCTCTAGAAATACAGAGTAAAATACAGAGTGAGAACCCAAGAGAAAAAGTAGAAAGAGGGTAGATCGAATTAAACATGATTGTAAAGCTGTGAATCTCTCCATGGGGAGGCAGACTACTCTATTATCATGAATAAAGATCACCGATGTTTTGCTGTTGTTAATATTAACATTTTTCATTTTCTTTTCCCTTACTAAATTCTTGATGTGTTACGACATGCTATGATTGGCCCTCAACTTATATCGATTATTTTTGAATTCATAAAATGATCAATAACATTTTGAGTCAAACATAGCTATTATACAGCTAGCATCAAGCAACAATATATTGTCGATCAACTGATGACTATGGCTAGTATTGGTCTTAGGAATAAACTACTAACTGCTACCTTTGTTTCATATTATGTGTCGTAGTTTAACCGATACGAAATTTTAGAGTATAAAGAAAAAATTTGAATTTTAATCTGCTTAAACTAAAAGAGTGTATACTATACCAATAATATTATTTGAGTTTTGTTGTAGGTCTTGAACATGTCATATTATTATAACAGAATTTTATTAAGGATAAAAATTAGAATAATGGAATTAAAAACATACTAATATAAAAGTGACATTTTCTTTAAATGCTCTAAAACTAAAAGTAAGACACGTAAATTGAAAGGGTGACAAGTTCAAATCGTGAAAACAGTCTCTTGCAGAAATGTAGGATAAGTTAAGGCCACGTACAATAGACCCTTGTGGTCTGACCCTTTCCCAGAATCCTCACATAGCAGGAGCTTAGTGCACCAGGATGCCTTTTCTTTTATTAATTAAAAGGGTGGAAGTAATTAATACTTTGATTGAGTTTTGGAGAGGTTTAACATGAAAGTGTTTGATTTCATTCTGGCTTTCACCAACCAAAACAACGATGTATTTGTTGTGATTCTGTGATCACTATGAAGATTATTTGGGAGGAAAAACAACTCTATTTCACAAGAATAGAATTACAGATAATTTACACCAAGAATTTCTCTCTACAAAAAAATCTCACCAAACTCTTTTTGTTCTCACAATCTCTTCCTGGATTATTTTTCAATCTCTCTGGATTGATGTCTCTGTGTAAAACATAAGGCTCTATTTATAGCCTTAAAAAAGGTGGTTGGTGGTTGAATTCTTCATTCAACAATGGTGGCTTCTAGAATGGGTTTGTGGCTTCAACAAAGGTGGGGTTCTAGAATTGGTAGTTGGTAGCAGCTGAACTCATCAATTCTCCCCCTTCAGCTGCATTCCAACACAACTACTATTTGAAAGTTATTCCAACTATGTCTCTGCACATCTCTAACTTTTCTTGAGTGACCACTTTGTTAACATGTCTGCTAGATTCTCCTTCGTATGGATCTTCACTAGTTTCAACAGTTGTTGATCCATCACCTCGCGTATCCAGTGATAGCGAATGTCGATGTGCTTTGTCCGAGAATGATACATTGAGTTTTTGCTTAAATCAATTGCACTTTGACTATCACAATGTATCTTATACTTTGTTTGATTTATCCCTAGTTCTTTGAGAAACCACTTTAGCCACAACATTTCTTTTCCAGCTTCTGCTATAGCAATATACTCTGCTTCAGTAGTGGATAGTGCAAAAGTATAAACATATCCTGAGGTTGGTTTTCTTCCATCAGGATCTCCGGCCATATCTAAATCTGTATAGCCTTCCAAGACTGGATCGGCTCCCTCAAAGCACAGACTTGATTTTGAAGTACCTTTAAGATACTTGAGAATCCACTTAACTGCCTCCCAATGTTTCTTTCCAGGGTTAGAAAGAAACTGACTTAACACACCTACCGCATGTGTGATATCTTGCCTCGTGCAAACCATGGCATACATTAGACTTCCAACTGCTAAAGAATATGGAATTGTAGATATCTCCTCAATCTCTTTCTTGGACGAGGGGCACAAACTCTCGCTCAACTTGAAGTGATTTGCCAAAGGGGCACCTGCTGATTTGGCATTACTCATATTGTACCGTTTGATCACCCCGTTCAATATAATTTTCTTGAGATAGCCATAACTTCTTGTTTCTCCTATCTCGAGTTATCTGCAATCCCAAAATATGCTGAGATGGACCTAAGTCTTTCATTTCAAAGGACTTAGAGAGTTCTTTCTTCAACTGTCTAATTTTTGTTGCATCTTGTCCGACGATCAACATGTGGTCTACATAAAGTAGAAGCACAACAAAATTGCCATCCGAAAATCTTTGAATGTAAATACACTGATCTGCAGCAGTCCTTTTATATCCTTGACTTACCATAAATGAGTCAAACTTTTTGTACCACTGCCTCGTGCTTGCTTTAGGCCATATAAACTTTTCGTAAGCTTATATACAAGGTTTTCTTTTCCTAAAACCTCAAAACCTTTCGGCTGCTCCATATAAATTTCTTCATTTTGATCACCATGAAGAAATGCTATCTTGACATCCATTTGTTCAAGCTCCAAATTCAAAATGGCTACAAATCCAAGGATGATACAGATTGAAGTCAATTTTACAACTGGAGAAAATATTTCATCAAAGTCAATTCCCTTTTTCCGTAGGAATCCTTTGACTACTAACCGACTTTGTGCTTCACCACCTTTCCGCTTCCATCTTTCTTGAGCTTGGATACCCATTTACTCTTCAGTACCTTATTTCCTTGTGGAAGTTTCACAATCTCATAAGTGTTATTTTTCTGTAGAGAGTTTATCTCTTCGGTCATTGCTTGCAGCCATTTTTCTTTATCCTTATGAGATATAACTTCATGGAAACTCTCTGGTTCTCTATCTTCAGAAAGTAGAATATACTCAGTTTTTGGGTATCGAGTTGATTGAATTTGACCCCATTCAGATCGACGAGGTTGTTGATTATTAGCTTCAGGAGGTGTACCGTCATCGTTCCTCTGTGATGGTTCTATAGTTTACTGAGGGCTTTGTGCCTCCCCCAGCCAAACATCCTCATGTTCTGCTTCTGGTACTGCTTTATGCTCCCCCATTCTATTTGTGTCAAACCGCAATGGTAGTGGATCTGGGCCAACTTCTTGAGCACTGGAACCTCTTTCATAAGATACCATGGGATTTTCAATGTCTTCAGTTGTTTGATTTTCATGGAATACAACATCCCTACTTCTGATCACCGTCTTCTGTATTGGATCCCATAATCTATATCCAAATTCTTCATCTTCATAGCCTATGAATATACATGGTATAGTTCTACCATCAAGCTTCTTCCTGAGCTCCTTGGATACATGTGCATGTGCTAAACAACCGAATACCCTTAAGTGAGAATATGAGGGATTCTTACCAGAACATATTTTCTCTGGAACCTCAAAATTCAATGGGGCTGATGGTGACCGGTTGATTAGGTAGCAGGCGGCGCGAACAGCTTCTCCCTAGAATGGCTTAGGCAGCTTTGTCATACTGATCATACTTCTGACTCTTTCCATAATTGTCCGGTTAATTCTCTCGTCTACTCCATTATGTTGTGGGGTGTGTGGGACCGTTTTCTCATGTCGAATCCATTGTCTCTTGCAATAGCAATCGAACACCTTGGAAGTATACTCGCCTCCATTATCTGAGCGAATGCATTTTAATTTCTTTCTCGTTTCACGCTCTACCATGGCATGAAATATCTTGAAATAATCAAAAGCCTGGTCCTTTGTCTTTAAGAAGTACACCCACACCTTTCGAGAAGCATCATCAATAAAAGATAGAAAGTACCTATTGCCGCCAAGTAATTTCTCCTCCATGGGACCACAAATATCAGAGTGTACCAGACTGAGTAACTCTTATTTTCTGGTTGAAGAAAATGTAAAAGAGACTCTATGTTGCTTTCCGAATAAGCAATGATTACAAGTGTCTAAAGCAACATTTTTGTCCATTCTAATAAGCTGCCTTTTTGTTAGAATTGATATCCCCTTTTCACTCATGTGACTGAGTCTCTGGTGCCACAGGTTTTGAGATGCCTCTTTTTCCATAACATTGAGGTTGTCTGAATATAACTTCACATGATTTTTATATATAAGTTGCCACAAATATGTCCTCGAGCGAGAATTATAACAACTTTCAGCAATTTCCATGTGCCTTTTTCGAAATAACTTTCATAGACCTGTTTGTCAAGAGCTATACCTGATATTAGGTTTAGACAAAGAAATGGCACATGACGTACATCCTTCAATATCATTGTAATCCCGATATTTGTTTGTATTTTGATATCACCAATTCCAACTATCTCACAGGAAGAAGTATTCCCCATCTTCACTACTCGAAAGTCTCCTGCTTTATATGTTGTGAAGAAATCTTTTCGGGATGTGGCATGGTATGATGCTGCAGTATCTACCACCCATTCATTGTCTTCTTGACTTGAGACATGAAGGCATGTCTCTTCTTGGATGGAACAAATGACTACCTCTCCATGTGTAGTGACTAATGCATCTCCATCCTTCTGCTTCAACTGCTCCTTCCCCTTCTACAAATTTTTGTATTTCTTCTTTAAATGGCCCTTTATTCCACAGTGGTAGCACGCATATGATGACTTCCTACCATCTGTGGATTTTTCCCTACTCTTTCTTCTGCCTCTCCTCTTATCTTGACTTCTTTCTTGTTGTCTCCCTCTTTCTATAAGAAGGGCATGTGACTCACCATGATCGATATCCTTTCTTCTGGCTTCTTCATTAAATAATTCATCTTTAACCATAGACATAGTCAGATTTCCACTAGGAGCTGAATTACTAAGAGAGACTATTAGTGTCTCCCAGCTATCAGGAAGAGAATAAGAAATTGTAGGGCTTGCATCTCATGCGCAAGCGGCATGTCAACAGACGATAATTGATTTATCAAGCTCTGAAACTTACTAGTATGTTCGGCAAATGAAGTTTTGTGCTTTAACTTCAAATTTACCAAACGCCTCATCAACAAGGCTTTGTTCCTGGCTGTCTTGGCTTGAAACATCCCTTATAACTTCACCTAGAGTGCATACGTATCTGTCTCCTGTGCAACATGATGAAAAATACTATCGTCAATCCATTGATGAATTTAACCGATAATTTTTCTGTTTAATTTCTTCCACTTTGTTTCTTTGGTGGAATCGGGGTTCTTACCCTTAGCTTCTATGGGATCAAACAAATCCTTACAACTGAGGAGATCTTCCATACGAGGTCTCCACAATGTGTAATTTGTGGCAGTAAGCTTTATCATAGCTCCAGATGATGATGACTCTTCCATTATATCTTTAAAATGTCTTGGTCAAAATTTTGGAGGAGAATCTCACCAAACATACCTCACCAACACGTCCGGAATGGTGAAAAAGGGTAGGATTGACTCTTCTTGGGTCAAAATAGGGCCTCCAGATTTTTTTTTAAAATTTACACCAAACTATTGGGGTTAAATTGAAAATATACCGAACTTTTTGGGCAGATATATAATTCCAGTAACTTCAGGGATTATTTCTGAAATTTATGATAACTGGGCGCTGATTAGACGCTGACTGGGTGATGATGTGGCGCTGACTGGGCGATTACTATTCATTATCTTCTTCCTTGGACAACAAAGCTTTAATTTGTCATATCTTCTTCATGTTAGGTTTGTTTTGCCTCCGGAAAGTTGCGTTGAATTCGTATCAATGCAAGGAATCTAATGACATGATCAAAATACACTGAAGATCATATTTTCGAAAAATGTAAATCTGGGTTGCAATTTTCGTGTTTTGATATTTTTCGATGAACACAAAATCGAATGCTCTGATATCACTTGTTGTGATTCTATGATCAATATGAAGATTATTTGGGAGGAAAAACAACTCTATTTCACAAGAATAGAATTACATAGAATTTATACCAAGAAATTCTCTCTACAAAAAAAAAAACTCACCAAACTCTCTTTTTGTTCTCACAATCTCTTCTTGGATTGTTTTTCAATCTCTCTGGATTGATGTCTCCGTGTAAAACATAAGGCTCTATTTATAGCCTTAAAGAAGGTGGTTGGTGGTTGAATTCTTCATTCAACAATGGAGACTTCAATAATGGTGACTTCTAGAATAGATTGGTGGCTTAAAACAAAGGTGAGCTTCTAGAATTGGTAGTTGGTAGCAGCTGAACTCATCAGTATTGGGGGTTGAGGTGTGGAAACACACATGTTATCCCAATATGTGTACAATTTTTGGTTGTTTTTCAATGAACTCCTACCTCGAATTTCATCGGGGCGGGTTGATGTAGTATTCAACCTACGGATTCCATTGAACTCATAATTTTCGACGCGAATTAAAAAATTATATATATAAGAATTTGTTAAAATTGTAAAAATAGTAGATACGAACGCATAACTTTAAAAATATAATGTATTCAATGCTAAAAATCTTAAAAGTTGAATCCATAGGATATTTGGATCCACCTCAGAATGCGGGCATCCCTTTCAACACAATTGATTAGTAGGCAGAGAGCCAAAATTAAATAACAGAAAAAGTAAACAGAGTAAACGGAAGTTAATATAACGAGAATTTATATAATCGACCCTAACCAGATAGACATTAAGCAGATGTTGTCGTAGTTTATTTCCTCCACCTTACAAGAAAATCATGTATGAACCAATAGGCTGAATATCACAGAATTTTGCAGTGAAAATGGAGGACAAAATAAGAACCATTTGAGAATGGCATATGTAGTGAGTTCCATCCCAGCTTACATAATTGTATGAATCATCATTTCAACTCTGCAAATTAGAGAAAACATCATTATGGTAAACTTGAAGAGTATAAATGACTCAGGAAATCAGCACAATGACCAAAGCTAAATTTGGCAATAAGAATAAGGAAAAATTTCCTTAGTGCGGTCTTTGGCTTTTGCAGATAGCTACACATTGAAGGAACAATCGAGATATTAATAATGAGTTTAAGTTTTGTGCATTGATTGTACCATTATGTTGCTATGACCTAATAACATAGTATTATATTCATAACAAGTTTAATACGGTAACATGAAAATATAATAATAACCTATTATAGCAGATTACCTAGCAATGATAATGTGCCACTAATGTAATAGCTTGCTTATTCAACAATCTCATTACAAGGCAGGACAGGCTGGTGCACAACAACACAAAGCATCCTGTGTTCGTGCAAGATCCAAGGAAAGGCCGTACCCTAATGAGTGATATAAACAGTCTATCCTAATGCAAATATTAGTGGCTTCTTTCACGGCTCAAACCCGTGCCAAGACTTACCTTCTCAGCTCGATGTAGAAACATCGAGCATTCACGCAGGGTCCGAGTAAGAACGCATCCCAATGGGGTGTGATGTAGGCAGTCTACCCTAATACAAACATAAGTGGCTGACTTTATCCTAATGCAAGCATCAGTGGGCTAATCCAGAATTTTAAGTTAGTAAATGACAAACTTAATCTGAATTGTGCCTTTGTAAGAATGGTTTCATTCCAAGTATATAGTGCTTGAAGAATCAGCCAGCCTACATCCATTCCCTTGAGGTGCGGCCCTTCCACAAACCCTACGTGAACGCGAGATACTTTGTGCACCGATCGAGCTGCCCCTCTCTTTCATTCCAAGTATACAACAACAACAACAACAACCCAGTATAATCCCACTTAGTGGGGTCTGGGGAGGGTAGTGTGTACGCCATAGGGTAGAGAGGCTGTTTCCAAATAGACCCCCGGCATCCTTCCCTCCAAGAACTTCCCACCTTGCTCTTGGAAGACTCGAACTCACAACCTCTCAGTTGGAAGTGGGGGTTGCTTACCATCAGAGCAACCCCTCTTGTCTTCTTTCATTCCAAGTATATAATGCCTAAATTAAAGAATGATACCATGAGAAGTGGGGTGTTGATCAAGTACTTGTTGATAGTCTACAGAAGACTTGGCCATTGATGCAAGTCATAGGAAAATAGTTTGTAGCGTTGTCTCTTCCAACAAGCTTCTCAAAAATCATACACACGTCTGTGCCATTCCGTTTTGATGTTGTATACACTAACCTTTCCTCTTAAATGCAAAAACAATATGTGCGGAATAGCAGGATGAAAAGCCATGTTCTGAACGTCAATAGGATGAGTAATATTATCTCTGCTCTTGCAATATACTTCCTAACCCATACTGCACCTCGACTACGAAAATGGCTCACAAGTTTCCACACAATGATTCTAATCTGGGAGAACTAAAAGACTGACTCATTCGGTGACTTTCGCGGTCGCCCTCACTAAACCAACTTGAATCTGAACTACGATTCGGATCAAGTCTTACCGAAATAGGATTTCCTTTTCGTGCCATATGCGCTTAGACTTTACTTTTTCCCCTTTTTTCTTCCCGGTCCAATATTTGTTCTCGAAGGTCTTCATTTCCGTGTAGAAGAAAACTCTCCAAATTTATGACCAACCTTTCCTTCAGTAATCTTACAACGAACAAGAGTTTTTCCATTGTAAATTCGTACGGAGCAATCAATGAATTCCTGCGAAATAGAAGATCTACGTGACCAAATTTTCCTGTTAAAGAGGATCTCTCTTCTTCTTCATTCTCAAGAGGAATGCATCAACAAAACTTCTCTTCCATATAGATCGTCGTGGCATGAACTAATTTCTTCGCTTCGATTCCACCCCTAAAGCTAGCTCCTCCTCCTCCTTCTCCTTTAGGATAGGATCCTCCTTGGTCCTTTTAACATAACGGTACCTCTCCCAACCCACCCTGCAAGATAGACAACCGAGACAACAATGCAAGGGTTTGACCGCTATCAGTTCAGGCAATTTCCAACTCCATAAAGACTTATGAACACTATCGTAAACAGTTATCCATTCATAATTATCCAGCCAACAGAATAATACGCCATTACTAACACAAGCTCATGACGATGATAGAGGTTTATCAAGAACTATATTAATATCAGTCCACACATTAGTCTCAGACGAGAAACTATCAACCGTTAGGAACAACAGATGCCTAGCTACTGCATAGCGAACTATAGTAAAGGAGATGACATCGAATCTCCTTTACAAATTGTTGGAATGTAAAGCAAGATATAAGCAAAGGAATAAAGGAGATATGAATATCCTGCTCATTGATTTTATTCAATAATCAAAGCCATATTTATACAAGAATTTATAACTGAAAAGCTCTAAAGAAACGCAGAAAAATCAGCAGCAGATTATCCCTAACAGCTATATCCTAACAAATAGCAACAGAAAGATAAGATTCTGCTAACAATTACAAGGCTTATTTATCTCAACAACTTCCTTTCTTTGAGCAGATTTTGAACTTCAACAGTTATGCAAAATTTCCAGCTATTGAGGCAGTAATTTCAACACTCCTCCTTGAATTAAGAGTGGTAACACCAAGTTTTTCTCTAAGAAATTCAAATCTGGATCTAGGTAGAGCCTTAGTTAAAATATCAGCAATCTGTAATTCGCTTTTGCAATATACTAAAGCTACCTCTCCATTCTTCTGCACTTCTTTTAAGAAATAAAGCTTGATCTTGAAATGTTTTGTCTTCCCATGGAACACAGGATTATTTGCAATTGAAATTGCAGCTTGATTGTCAACAAAGATTCCAGTGCTTTTCTTTTGCTCCATGTACAAATCTGCCAGCAGTTTCCTAACCCAAAGAGCTTGATTCACAGCTGATGTAGCTGCAACATATTCTGCTTCAGCTGTGGACTGAGCAACTACATCTTGCTTCTTTGAATACCAAGAGAATGTACCAGAACCAAAACTGAAACAATAACCTGAAGTGCTTCTCATATCATCTAAGCAGCCCGCCCAATCGCTATCAGAATATCCATGAAACTGAAAGTCTATGGCTCTTTGAACATGATGCCAAAATTAACAGTACCTTTGACATATCTAATAATACGTTTAGCTGCCTGAAAATGTATTTCACTGGCACAATGCTTATACCTCGAAAGTAAACTCACAGAATGAACAATATCTGGCCTCGTTGCAGTCAAGTACATTAGGCAACCTATCAAGCTCCTGTAAAGTCCTTCATCAATCTTTGCAGCTCCATCTTCTTTGCAAAACTTCTCCTTCTGATTCATAGGAGTTGTCATAGGCTTGCAATCCTCCATTTTGAACCTTTTCAGTATTTCTTTGGCATATTTTTGCTAGCATATAAAAATCTCATTTTGTTTTTGTTGTACTTCCATCCCAAGGAAGTAGAACATCTCACCAAGGCCCGTCATCCCAAAGACGTCCTTCATTTCAGTCTTAAACAAATTGATTAAGTCTGAACTACTTCCTGTAACTAATAAATCATCAACATATAGAGAGATAATAATTAAATATGTTTCTTCCTTCCGGATATACAGTGTAGACTCACTCAAACTTTTCTGAAAGCCTAAACTGAGAAGATGAGCATCAATCCTACTATACCAAGCTCTAGGAGCTCGCTTCAACCCATATAACGCCTTCTTTAATAGATATACCTTGTCTTCTTTACCTTTCACAGAAAAGCCTTCAAGTTGTTCTACAAAGATTTCTTCTTCAAGGTGACCATTGAGGAAAGAAGATTTCACATCAAGTTGGTAGATCTTCCATCCATGTTGAGCTGATAAAGCTAGTAGCATTCTCACTGTATCCAAGCGAGCAACAGGAGCAAAAGTTTCTGAAAAATCCACTCCAAACATTTGCGCATATCCTTTCACAACTAGTCTGTCTTTGTATTTGTTTACGGAACCATCAGGGTTGAGCTTGGTTCTATAAACCCACTTGACTCCAATAGCTTTCTTGTGTGATGGTCTATCAACCAGCTCCCATGTGTTGTTCTTTTCTATCATTTTCAGCTCCTCCTGCATTGCATTCCTCCATTTCTCATCTTTGGCAGCTTCTGGAAATCCTACAGGTTCTAAAATAGCAACATTACACCTTTGATATATATCAGAAAGTTGTCTTGTGCCTCGGACAGGTACATCATCAACATCTTCATCTAGAAACTCCAGATTTTTCTGTTTTTCACCATCTTTCCAGTTCCAAGTGTCATTCTCCAAGAACTTGACATCCCTGCTAACAACAACTTTGTCATTTTGAGGTTGATAGATCCTGTAAGCTTTTGAGATATTGCTGTATCCTACAAAAATTCCAGGTTCAGCCTTCTTATCTAGCTTATCTCTTTTCACCTGAGGTACATAAGAGAAACAAAGACAACCAAAAACTTTCAGATTTGTTAGCATAGGTTTGTAACCAAACCAAGCCTCAAAGGGAGTCTTCTTCTGCAAAGCTTTGGTTGGCAATCTGTTTAGCAAAAATATTGCAATATTTGCAGCTTCTGCCCAAAATTGCTTAGGTAACCCTTTTTCATGGAGTAAACACCTTGTCATTTCCATTAAGGTCCTATTTTTCCTCTCTACTACTCCGTTTTGTTGAGGAGTGTATGGTGCCGTTAGCTGATGCTCAATTCCCGCTTCATCACAAAACTGGTTAAACTTTTTCTGAAGTATATTCAGTTCCATTATCTGTTCTTACCATACGAATTTTGCATCCACTCTGATTTTCCACCAAAGCCTTATATTTCCAAAATACACCAGCAACCTCAGATTTAAAATTCAAAAAATAAATCCAACAATATCTGGTACAATCATCAATAAAGGCAATGTAGTACTTACTGCCCTTCAAAGATGGTATTTTTTGAGGTCCACCTACATCTGTGTGAATAAGTTGCAGCTTCTGTTTTGCCCTCCAAGATGACTTCCGAAAAGGAAGCCTAGTTTGTTTTCCATACTGGCAAGCTTCACAAGCAGGTAGATTTTTCTCAATGCTTGGAAGACCTTCTGCTAGGTGATTTTCTTTCATGAAAAGTATTGCATCATGATGGAAATGTCCAAGTCTTTTGTGCCATAGTTCCGAGTTATTGGCTAACTGGACAACAGCAGCTTGTTCCTCCTCCAGTAGATTCAAGGAAAAGCTTTTGCCTCTCATCTTGATCTTGAACAACTCCTTGTTATCAGAATCCTTGATCAGACACGTTTTATCTTCAAACAACAACTTGAAACCATTTTCAAGTAGGTGTCCAATACTTAAGAGGTTTCGATCAAGATCGGGAACAAAAAGAACATCAGTTATAAGTTTCAAACCAGTAAGGCTTTCAATTGCGACGGTTCCTCTTCCTTTCTCATCGAGTAATTCTCCATTTCCAATCCTGACTTTGCCAATGACAGAGCGATCTAACTCTCGAAATAGCTCTTGATCATTGGTCATATGATTTGTGCATCCACTATCAATTAACCAGCTTTCAGAACTACTGTTGCTAGCAAAACAAGTTGCTACAAATAATTGTTCTTCTTGATGTTGCTTTGCAGCCGTGTTGGCTTCCTCATGTTGTGGTTGTGACTTGCATACCCTCTCAACGTGGCCTAGTTGACCACATTTGTTGCACTTGACATCTGGTATCCACCAACATTTTTGTTGAGGATGATTTGTCTTTTTGCAATGAGAGCAAGGTGGATGAGCTCCTCCCTGATTGTTATTGTTATTGCTTTGCCTTTGCTTCCTGTTCCTTTTTTTGCCTTTGTTTGAATCGATGTTCTGTGATTTAGCTTGAAAAGCTCCTTCGACAAAACTTTCCTTCCTCATTAGTCTCCTTTGCTCCAATGCTTGCAAAGCTTTAACAAGTTCTGCCAAGGTGATAGTTTGACAGATCTTTGGAATTCTCTAACGAAGAGATCGTGGCTTCATATTTCTCAGGCAGTGTTATAAGAATTTTTTGAACAATTCTTTCATCATTAAATTCCTTACCAAACAATCTCACTTTGTTGGCTAAGTCGAGCAATTGATCTGAATAATCCTTTATAGTTTCTGATTCTTTCATTTTCTTCATTTCAAATTCTCGAATTAGATTCATCACTTGCATGTTCTGCACTCTTTCATTTCCTTTGTATTCTTTTTTGAGATACTCCCAAATTGCTGCTGCAGACTGCATTTGCATAATTCTGGTGAGAATTGAAGGTAATACTGCAGAGAAAAGACATGCTTTAGCTTTGGCTTTCCTTGTCTTTCTCTCCTTGTATACTTTTATCTGATTAATTGTTGGATTATTTCCAAGAGGAGTTACTTCGTAGTCCTCTTCTACTGCTTCCCAAAGATCTAGTGCTTCAAGATGAACTGTCATTCTAATTGCCCAAGCTTAATAATTCTCACCATTGAAGACTGGTGGAGTTAAGAAGCTCGATTCAGAATCCATTTTCTATAAACTATTTAAGATAACAGTTTAAAGAATGTATTGTGATGTGATTTGGGTGAAAGAATTGGTATTTCGTTCACTCTCTACTCACAAGTCCCTCAAGATGGCAGGCTCTAGATACCAATATGTTGGAATGTAAAGCAAGATATAAGCAAAGGAATAAAGGAGATATGAATATCCTACTCATTGATTTTATTTAATAATCAAAGCCATATTTATACAAGAATTTATAACTGAAAAGCTCTAAAGAGAAGCAGAAAAATCAGCAGCAGATTATCCCTAACAGCTATATCCTAACAAATAGCAACAGAAAGATAAGATTCTTCTAACAATTACAAGGCTTATTTATCTCAACAACTTCCTTGCTTTGAGCAGATTTTGAACTTCAACAGTTATGCAAAATTTCCAGCTATTGAGGCAGTAATTTCAACACAAATAAATCCACCATATGGATCATTCATTTGGATTCTAGTTTTAGGGTTTTTGTCTAAGCTTATAAGCCGGTCAAATTCACTTATAATCACTTTTTAGCTTATTTACGCGTTTGGTAAATGCTTATAAGCTAAAAATAATTAAGCCAAAAGCCATAAGTTGTCTCCAACAACTTATCAAATTTCCGCTTATAAGCACTTTAGGTTTCACCAAAATATTTATTATTCTATCTCTAAAATACTTCTTTTTAGAAAAACCTTCGTATACCAAGTTGTTTGGCTGCTTATTATTAATTTGAGCACTTTTATCCAAACACGTATCTGCTTATTTTTAAATCAACTTTAGTACTTAAAGCACATAATGCTTATCAGCTGCTCTAAATCAGCTAAGCCCAACATGCTCTTTTATGGATATCAAAACGATGCCTCGTGGCAGGATTATAAGCATAATAAATCCTATGTCTGCTTCTACGCTTATCGCAAAGAAGAAAATGGTGCAACAACATTCGCACTCTCGCCAATAAAATTGACTTACGGGAAGAAGAAACGAGTGTGGGCATCCACACAAAAGGGAGTGCTGCCTTTTTCTCTGCTAGGAATTTATAGAAGTGGTAACCCTAAAAGTTAAAGTTTAATGATTAAAATATTTTTTCAAATAAATTTAAATACCATATTTATTTTTTTACTAAAAGCGGCCATATTGAGTCATAACTCATAATGGTTAGCAAAATCTACATAGTCAACACTTCTTTGGCACAATAGGTAAACAATACAAATAATGTTCCTTTTACTTTTTGTCCTCTTCTACATGGTATAGAAGTTAGGTTATTCCTCTTCTCTCGCTAGGAGTGGGTATAATTTGGGCAAACACAAAATTCAATTTTTTTTAATTTTTAATTTGGATTTTTGGATTACGAATTGGATTTCGGATTTAATTTTTAAAAATTTTGGATATTGAATTTGGTTATTCATTTTTGTTAAAAGAATAAACATCTCAATTATAAGCTCAATCAATAATTCAAAATATCTAAACTCATTAATTCGAAATCGAACATTAAAAATCGTATCCAATGCGAACTTATTTGAATTGGATTTGGATTGTCATTTTTTCACGCTACTAAAAAAACAACAAATTTATGACCGTCAAATGAGTCGCAAGTTGGTGGAAAATCATTTTTTTCCGACGGATTTGCAACTGAAAAGCGTTAGTCGAAAAAAATGTGGTCGCAATATATTTGTGATAGAATAAATCGAAAATTTGCGACGGATTCAGACACAAACTGAAAAATACGGGGACATTTGACATTAAGCCATTTGTGACCGAAGAGTTAAAAAAATAAATATACATAAAAAGTTTTGATTAATTTCATCGATAAATTAAAAATAAAATTAATTTTTTTTAATGATTTCGACTGTAACGGTCGTAAATTGATTGTTAATTAATTAAAAATATCAAAAATTCTCCATTTGCGACTGATTTAGTCACAAATCTTAATTAAATTTTGCTAGAAATTCTCAATTTGCAACTGAATCAATCGCAAATCTGGGTAATTCCTACTGAAATTTGTGATTGATTTAGTCGCAACTCTGGGTATTTTAAAACACAATCCTGATGTATTTCTAATTACACCCTTGCCAAATAAAACTACCAGTCGAACACCTAACAATTAACCAAAAACATAATATAACGATCCATAAACATAATATGACAATCCAAAATTCAATATTTGCTACAAAACAAATAGTAATATTTATAACAATTCACTAACTAATCAAACAACTAACTATCAAACAACATAAATTAAACAAGTCTTTAACTTCAATTCTAAACTATTCGAGCCTATTTAGAATCAGTCTCCTTCTCAGACCCAGATTCCATTGCAGCTCCTTTCTTGTTTTATTTGTTTAACAATTTTTGGATCAAAACTTGAGTTGCTTGAAATTCTTGCAACATTTGATCCACTTTTGAAGCATAGCTTCCAATTTTCATGTCTTCTTGGGAAACTGATGCCCCAGAAAATAATGCTACTGGTGGACGATTGGAGGATGATTGTACTCCAATCCCGTAGACTCGACCTTTATTTATTATTTTTACAAAAAATAAAGAAAAGAAAGTAAAAGAAGTAAGAAAACAAACAAGCAACTTTTAAATTAATACCAAAATAGATAATTACATAATATTTGTATCTTTATTCACGCAGCCACACGCATGTGTCCGAATTGCAGTCATATCATCCGGACCGGCTGAGTTCCTTCAGGTTGAGTTTGTCGCCATGCATCAAGATCAATATAATTCTTGTCCTGAAATAAAAATAATACATGTTATATAAATAAAATAAACCAGGAAGAAAAAATAATATAGTGTTGGTGTTGGGATTATATAAATGTCTTTGAAGCATGCGGTTCCATCCATCCTTATCTTGTGGGTCTCCGCAAAGACCTCAGCATAAGTCACATTTCCCCGGCGTTACTTTCGTGAAAATTATAAAGTAATTAGAAATATATATGTGTATATACATATATGTTCAATTTGCATAGTTCTAAGGCTAAGGATATTTTATTATAAAATTTTCATTCTCAAATGTTGGCCTGCAAAACTAATAGAACCTACAGTATAAAATGCTCCATCCTTAATAGAAGCTCTGTTTAACTTTGTATGTTCACTCTTCTTCTTTCACTCATGGGTGTTCCACTTTGCCAAGAGCTGATTCCAGAAATCTTCACGTATCCAATCAGGCATGTTGCCACATTTCCTAGCAACATGATGTGAATCTATTATCAATTATTGTGCTTTCTTCTCAAAGTTCTCATTCACAAGATTTTCAAGTGATGGTTTCCATACACATCTAACCTACAAAATTAAATATATAATATTAGACGAATAAGGATAAGTATTAATAAAAATTAATTTGTTCTTACCTTAAATTGTTGCCACATATTCAATCTGATCTGGTACGATGTCTCAAGAAATTCCATGACTCATGAAAAAATGACTTCATAGATTCTATCACCATATGCGTGGCTTGAAACGATGGCAAAACCATGCATTTAATTTAACATATAAAATGTCATTAAATTCATTATATGCAAAATGTTATTGAAAGTTTTGAAAGGAAATTGAAGGAAAACTTACATGTTGCCATGGGGAACAATAATCAGCCGATGAAGATGATCGTAGTGTATAGTCCCTCCAAGTACACTGTCTCACGGTATCACTAATTGTAGAAGTACTGGTAGATGGGGATGCAGCTGCGTGAGAGCCTCTAATATACAAGTTAGATATACTCAGAGTGGATGATGACAGAGATAATAATTAAGTGGGCGATGTATGAGGCACAAAAAATGAACCACCATGCTGGCTACTTTGATGGCTTAAGGATGCTGTTGGTGGTAAGCCACCAAGCTGACTAATAGGATCACGCGGGGAAGAAGCTAAGAATGAGGCGTGTGTATAAGATTAATGGTGGTCAAAGCTGAGCCACCATGATAATGTGCCACTCATATAATAGCTTGCTTATTCAACAATCTCATTAGAAGGTAGGGCAGGCCGGGGCACAACAACACAAAGAATCCCGCGTTCGTGAAGGATCCAAGAAAGGGCCTCCCTTTAAGAAGTATGATATATACAACCTACCCTAATTCAAATATTAGTGTCTTATTTCATGGCTCGGACCCGTGACTTATAGATCGATCGGAGGAAACTTTACTGATGTTCCAAGACTCTCTCATCTCGATGTAGAAACATCAAGCATTCACACAGGTTCCAGGGGGAAGACCGCATCCCACGGGAGCGTGATGTAGGCTGCCTACCCTAATGCAAGCATTAGTGGCTGATTTCACAGCTCGAACCAGTGACCTCTACGTTGAGCATTCATGCAGGGTCCGGGGATGATTGCATCCCATGAGAGTGTAATGTAGATAACCTACCCTAATACAAGCATCAGGGACGTATTCCACAGCTCGAACCACTAACCTATATGTTATACATAGATAACTTTATCCTAATGTAAGTATCAACGGCTAATCCTGAATTTTAAGTTAGTAAATGACAAACTTAAACTGAATTGTGTCTTGGCAAGAATGGTTTCATTCCAAGTATATAGTGCCTAAAGAATCATTCATTGATGCTTGCATAAGGGTAGCTGCCTACATTACATCCTCTGGGAATGTGACCCTTCCACAAACTCCACGTGAACGGGGGATGCTATGTGCAACGAGATGTCCTTCTCTATCATTCCAAGTTTATAGTGCCTAAAGAATCATACCATGAGAAATGGGGTGTTGATCAAGTACTTATTAATAGTCTACAGAAGACGTATCCACTGATGCTAGTCATACAAAATTTGTTTGTTGCATTGTCTCCTCGGCCAAGCTTCTCCAAAATCATACACAAGTTTGTGCCTATCCGTTTTGAAGTTATACAAACTAACCTTTCCTCTTATATGCAAAAACAATATGTCGGAATAGCAGGATGAAAACCCATGTTCTAAACCTCAAAAGGATGTGTAAGAGTATCAACTCTTGCAATATACTTCCTAACTCATACCGTATCTCGACTACGAAAATCGCTCGCAAGTTTCCATATAGTGATACCTTTCCCATCGCAACCATTATTATTCGATGGAAAATAGAAACCCTCACCAGAGAAGCCAAGACAACAATGACAGGGGTTCACCACCATCGGTTCAGGCAATATGCAACGCCAAAAAGACTTATGAACACTATCTTAAATAGTTATCCATCCATAATTATCCAACCAACAGATTTTTTTTTATTTTTTATTTTTATATAAAGTTCCCCAGATAGAGGTCTGGGTGCTGTATTGTAAAAAAGATCAGTGAGGGGGGCTATACCTTATCTCAGAACTAAATACAAAATGGTTATTCCTATCACCCAAAAAAATGATACCAGATTATTCTACCAATCTACTGTCATACCTATATATACATCATATTCAACTAACCAAAAAATTGTTCTTCTCATATTTGGTTCTCATACTAGGCATTTTCCACTTACCCATAATGAAGGCGCTTTTTTACTTCTTTTGGGAGTTGTTCGAATGATCTGCAAATCAAATTTGTGCCAAAGATGGAGGCTATTTTAGATAAAGCATCAACAACCTGGTTTCCTTCTCTATAATAGTATTGGATTGTTGCATTTGCATGTTGGACCAAACTTGTAACTCTCTCCACCACCATCTTTAGTTTCATGTTCTTGTTTCCATCTTGATTGACCATGTTTACTATGATATTTGAGTCATGTTTAAGAATAAAATTAGTAAAACCTAACTGGTTACACCATTTTCCTCCAAACTCAGCAGCCCGAGCTCTGGCCATGTTATAGCTGTCACAATTAATCGGCTGAAAGGAGTAAAATTTTCACAACTGATGAGATTATTCAAGGATATGGTTAGCACTTCAGCACTAATAATGAATAAAGAAGGAGACAATGGATCTCCCTATTTCAATCTATGAGATAAGGTAAATAAGTCTTTTTTATTGCCATTAATAATAATAGAGTACCAGACTTCATTAACCAGACCCAAATGATGTCAATCCATTCCCCCGAAAAGTCAAATTTCCTCAAAATTGATATGATAAAGCTCCAGGACATTCTATCATATGCTTTCTCCATGTCCAATTTGATAATAACATTTCCCCCACAGTTTTTATTCTTGACGCTTTGTGTGATCTCCTATACTAGCAAAATGTTTTCAGTAATGAATCTTCATTTGACAAACCCACCTTGGTTCTCTTAAATAATTTCATGAAGCATAGGATTTAGTCTTCTCGAAAAAATTTTGGATATGAACTTGGCTGTGAAATTGCTTAGACTGATGGGTCTAAGTTCTAAGAATCTATTGGGAGATTCTACTTTGGGAACTAGAACCAGGCAGGTGCGTGAGAAGAACTTGGTTAGTCTCTTTCCATTGGAAATTTCCTGCACAAAGTCAGTGATATCATCTTTGATTATATCTCATCATTTCTGAAAAAAAGTGTCGCTAAAGCCATCTGGACCAGCTGCACTCTTAGCTCCCACATCAAAAACAACATCCCTGATTTCCTCTATGTTAGGTATGGAGGTCAGGGTAATGTTGTCTTTTTCAGTAATAATCCTGCGGATCTGTAATGACTCGGCCCGTCGTTACGGGAATTACCACCCCGTTACCTTGAATTTACATGTTTTACGTTGATATATCAGTGTTAGGGTTTATCGGGTGAGTTAGGAGTGATTCGAGTTGCAAATGAGGCATATAGCATGTTTGAAGGAAGCTTGAATATAGAAAGTCAACCTGGAGTTGACTATTTAGTTAGAATGCTCAGACTCAGATTCTGATGATTTGACTAGTTTCGGGGGATCATTTATGACTTCGGAGAGCAATCAGAATCGAATTCGGAGGTCCGGTGTAGTTTTAGGCTTGAATTGGCTAAGGTTGAATTCTGGCAAAATACGAACGGTAGGTGAGATTTTGATCCGGGGGTCGAAATGGAATTCCGACAATTCATGTAGCTTCGTTATGTGATTTTGGATATGTCTGCAAATTTTCAGGTCATTCGGACGTCGTTTGATCGGGTTTTGGATTGAATGTTAGTTTTGGAAGTTTTGAAGAAACTTAGGCTTGAATCCGTGTAAAAATGGTGATTTTGATGTTTAGGGTGGTGTTTTTATGGTTGGAACAATCCGTATCATGTTTTGGAGTATGTTGGTGGTTTTCGTTGGGGTCCCGGGGGCCTCGGGATGAATTCGTACCATCATCCAGGCATTTTAGACTTGGGAAAACTTGCAGAAATTGCAGGTCAGAGCAGCAGAAATTAAGCCTTCGCGTTTGTATGAAGGCAGCCGCATTCGCGAAGGCCAGGCAGGCCAATGCATCACGTTCGCGTGGGAGTGGGTCGCGTTCGCGAAGGAGGAACAAGCGGACCTACGCGTTCGCGTGAGGACCTACGCGTTCACGTAGAAGAAAAATCAGGCGGCTGGGGAAAAGAACTTCGCAGATGCGTGAGTGGGCGTCGCGTTCGCGATGAATTAACGGAGCAAGGCATCGCGTTCGCATAAGACCCATCGCAAACGCGTAGAGAAAATATGTCTAGCAGTAAATTAAGAACCAGAACAGACCAGGCGCGGGTTTATACTCCATAAACACAAATTTTAAACCCTAAAGAGAAGAATTCACGGGAAAACGCTGGGATTTCATCGGGTAATCATCAGAGGTAAGATTCTTGACTCAAAAACGTAACTTTATGGTAGAATTAACATCAATCTTCATGAAATTGGGTAGAAACTGTGAAGAATTATGGCCTAGGTATTGAAAACGAATTTTTGAGTTTTGAAAGGCCATTCGATCTCCGATTTCGATAAATTTTATATGCACGGACTGGTGGCGAGACGAGGATCGCGTTGGTATAAGTTTCTGAATTTTTCGAACAGCGGGCCTAGGGTCGGGTTTTTACCAACTTAGCGTATTTATGTGTTTTTCATGTAAATTGAATTGGGTTATGTATATTTGACCCGTAAATGACATAATTATTGTGGTTTGAATAAATTCTACGCGCGAGGCAGCGAATTCTAAAGGAAAAGGCATTGCGGACGAGTCTACGACCGGCTAGATGTGAGTAGTTTGTGTATATGGTAGCCTGATGGTTCGAAACCCCGGCTTAGCACATTGTGACGCTAGTAGGGCGTGGCTTGCACCCCGTGACTGGTGCGAGATTGATTATGACTGGGGATTGAGACTTGGTCCATCCCGGATATGAAGAATATGCTATTAGTAATTTGTGGGCTGTAAGCCTTGTTTGGGGCCTTGTGCCAACCTATAGTATCCCTAGGGGATAATATATATGTGATAGCTATACTTGCTTAATCACTGATCTCAGTCCTGGTTTTGAAATCACAGTATTGAAATGCTAAGTCACCTGTTTTGCAAAAATTAAATAAAAGTTAAAGTATTTTCATAAATTATGAACTAGAATCCGGAAATAAGTAAATTGAGCTGTTTTATGACTTATCTAATTATTGTGGACTGAGGATGGATCGGGCTTCACGCCACAACGGTTATTATGATATGAGGATCGAGCTGCACACCGCAGCGGTATTTGCGCTTGGCCTGTAGGAGCCCCTCCGGAGTCTGACACACCCCTAGTGAGCGTCGTCGACGTTAAGTGGATCGGGCTACACGCCGTAGCGGTTATGTGAATTGCATTGCATCTTTATCTGTTGAGATATCTGTGGTAGTTGTATTGTACTGTTGTTGCTAGTTTGTAGGAGGATCGGAC
Source organism: Nicotiana noctiflora (assembly GCA_032618575.1). Lineage (NCBI taxonomy): Eukaryota > Viridiplantae > Streptophyta > Magnoliopsida > Solanales > Solanaceae > Nicotiana > Nicotiana noctiflora. The sequence goes on along the minus strand of JASVEL010011886.1, from coordinate 76,128 downwards.
TGTAGTTTAGCTTCATATTATGGTACTCTGTGGATTTCCTACTTTCAACTGCTTATATATATTTATTACTCACTGAATACTTAGTACTCACCCCTACCCCTGCACCTTTTGTGTGCAGATTCAGGTACTTTGGAGAAGTAGACGAGCATTTCCAGCTTTTGCAGTGTCATACCGAGTTGCTGAGGTAGCTGCCGACATTCGCAGAACCTAGCTTCTCATCCCTTTTTCAGTTGTTACTTTATATTCAGACTTGAGTATTTCCATACAGTATTCTCTACTTTTGTTGGGTTTTTGTTAGAGGCTCTAGACTTGTGACTCCAGATCTTTGGGAGTGTTAGTTGTTTTTTCGAACTTCTCAGTACTTTGTTCGTATTATTATTATTGGAGTCCTTTGACTCATATATTCTTCTTGGGATGTCCATTTGGGACTGATGTTTATTGTGACAAACAATTATTGGTCTGGCTCGCCTAGCTTAATTGTTAGGTGCCATCACGACCGAATTTAGGTCGTGACAAGTTGGTATCAGAGCCTAGGTTACTAGGACTCGCGAGTCATGAGTCAGTTTAGTAGGCTTTCGCGGATTGGTACGTAGACGTCCGTATCTATCCTCAGAAGGCTACAAAACTTTAGGAAAAACCTCATTTTTCTTGGATTCATATCGTGCGGTTTGTGTTATCATGAAACTAAACTTTTCCATATTCTATTCTCTTGCAGATGGCGAGAACACGTGCTAGCGGACGTGGCGGACGTGTCGGACGACCAACATTGGCACCCAGAGGCCGTGGTCGTAGTAGATGTAGGGCAGTAGTGCCAGCACCTGCTGACCCACCAGCTGACCAGACTCAGGGTCAGATTCTAGCACTGGTAGCCCACGTTCAGGATCAGGTCCCAGCTGCAGACGCTCCGGCAGCTCAGGTTCAGGCACCGGCAGTTCCCATTGTGATACCGCGTCTTCAGGAGACTTTGGCTCAGATTCTATCAGTATGCACTGGCTTAGATCAGGTAGTTGCAGCCTCTACTGCAGCGTCTTCTTCATAGGCAGGGGGAGGAAATCAGACCCTCGTGGCTCGCACACACGAGACGGTAGTACAGGGTATTCAGGCACCTGGGGCAATTCCAGTTCAGCCAGTTGCACCCGTTGCACCAGCTCCTGCTCATGTGGTTCCAGTTATGCCTGATGATGAGCAGCATCGTCTAGAGAGGTTTGAGAGGCTACAGCCTCCGGCATTCAGTGGTGCTGAGGGCGAGGACACCCCAGGTTTTCTTGATAAATGTCAGCGTATGCTTCGCACCGCGGGTATTCTGGAGTCCAGCGGTGTCGCTTTCACCACTTTTCAGTTCAGAAGTGCAACATTTCAGTGGTGGGAGGATTTTGAGAGGCGTAGGCCCACTGGGGCAGCGCCCCTCACTTGACAGCAGTTCTCCACGGTATTTTTGGAGAAATATGTGCCTCAGTCCCAGAGAGAGGGGATGCATCGTCAGTTTGAGTGGCTGAAGAAGGGGGATATGACGGCTACTCAGTATGAGATGAGATTCACACAAGTAGCCCGTCATGCCATGTGGATGATTCCGACGAACAGAGAGAGGACCAGGAGATTTATAGATGGTCTTATCTATCCAATCCGTATATTGATGACCAGAGAGAGAGCTTCGGCAGTTACCTTCGAGGAGGTGGTAGATGCTGCCCGTCATATTAAGACAGATTACCGTAGAGAGCGTGAGGAGAGAGAGGCTAAGAGGCCTCATGGTACTAGCAGTTATAGTGGTGCTCCGTCTAGGGGCCAGCCTCAGCATAGCAGGGGTCGTTCATTCATATCCCATCAGTTAGGACATGTAGAGTTCAGTGGAGTTTCATCAGATCGTGGTCATCAGGGTCATCAGGGTCAACAGGGCCATTAGCAGAGTCAGCCTGCATTGAGTGCTCTTCCAGCTCAGAGCTCTGCTCCTGCTTCCTCAGCACAGGATTTATTTGCAGCGAGGGGTCCTCAACAGCCCCTTCTTCCATCTTTGGGCCATTGTTTTGAGTGTGGCAACTTGGGCCATATTAAGAGAGAGTGTCCTTAGTGGCTTCGTAGGCGGTCTCAGTAGAGGGATCAACCCTCGTCTTCTACTCCTATTTCTTCAGTGCCAGCACAGTCAGCTAGGACTAGTGGCCAGGTAGCCAGAGGTCGCCCTAGGGGTGAGGATCGTACTGGCGGAGGCCAGGCTCGTTTCTATGCTCTTCCGGATAGGAATGATGCTAGTGCCTCAGATGCTGTCATTTCAGGTATTATCTCAGTCTGCCACAAGGATGCTTCTGTATTATTTGATCCCGGATCCACCTATTCTTATGTTTCTACTTATTTTGCATATCACTTGGGTATGACCCGTGGTATTCTGGCCTTGCTCGTACATGTGTCTACCCCGGTGGGGGATACTATTATTGTGGATCAGGTATATCGATCCTGTCTTATTACTATTGGGGGTCTGGAGACCCGAGTTGATTTATTGCTATTGGGCATGGAAGATTTCGATGTGATTCTAGGCATGGATTGGTTATCTCCTTACCATGCGATTCTGGACTGTCATGCCAAGACAGTCACACTAGCTATTCCGGGTAATCCAAGGATCGAGTTGCGTGGCTTGACTAATTATGTGTCCGACAGGGTGATTTCTTATATAAAGGCCCAACGAATGATTGGGAAGGGTTGTTTATCTTATTTGGCCTTCATTAGAGATGTCGAGGCTGAGACACCCAGCCTTGATTCAGTCTCCATTGTGAGTGAGTTTCTGGATGTATTTCTAGCAGATCTGTCGGGCTTGCCGCCTGACAGGGATATTGACTTTGGTATTGACTTGGTTCTGGGCACTCAGCCCATTTTTATTCCTCCCTATCGTATGGCACCACCAGAGTTGAAAGAATTGAAAGAGAAGCTCTAGTAACTCTTAGATAAGGGTTTCATTCGCCCGAGTGTGTCACCTTGGGGTGCACCGGTATTGTTCGTGAAGAAGAAAGATGGCACAATGAGAATGTGCATTGATTACAGACAGTTGAACAAGGTAACAGTGAAGAATAAGTACCATTGCCTCGTATTGAGGACCTATTCGATCAGCTCCAGGGAGCTAGTGTATTTTCTAAGATTGATCTTCGATCGAGCTATCATCAATTGAAGATCAGGGACTCAGACATTATGAAGACAGCGTTCAGAACGCGATATGGGCACTACGAGTTCCTGGTGATGTCTTTCGGCCTGACTAATGCCCCAGCTGCATTCATGCACTTGATGAATAGTGTATTTCGGCCGTACCTTGATTATTTTATGATTGTGTTTATTGATGATATTCTGGTGTATTCACGCAGCCATGAGGAGCATGCACAACACTTGAGGGTGGTATTTCAGAGGTTGAAAGAAGAAAATCTTTATGCAAAATTCACTAAGTGTGAATTCTGGCTTGATACTGTGACTTTTCTGGGACATGTAGTGTCCAGTGATGGTATTCGGGTTGATCCACGGAAGGTCGAGGCAGTGCAGAATTGGCCCAGACCTTCCTCAGCTACTGAGATTCGGAGTTTTCTCGGCTTGGCAGGCTATTATCGCCGGTTTGTTCAGGGTTTCTCATCTATTGCTTCACCGTTGACCAAGTTGACACAGAAGAATGCTCCATTTGTGTGGTCCGATGAATGTGAGGAGAGCTTTCAGAAGCTCAAGGAGGCTTTGACCACAGCTTCAGTACTTGTGTTACCATCAACTTTAGGGTCATATACGGTGTATTGTGATACTTCTAGAGTTGGGCTCGATTGTGTATTGATGCAGGAGGGTAGAGTTATTGCATATGCTTCTCGTCGGCTAAAGCCCCACGAGAAGAACTACCATGTTCACGATATAAGTTAGCTGCTATTGTACATGCCTTGAAAATTTGGAGGCATTACCTGTATGGTGTATCTTGTGATGTATATACAGACCACCGTAGCTTTCAGCATTTGTTCAAGCAGAAAGATCTCAATTTGAGGCAGCGGAGATGGCTTGAATTGCGTAAGGACTATGATATTACTATTTTGTACCATCCCGGGAAAGCTAATGCAGTGGCTGATGCATTGAGCCGGAAGGCTAGTAGTATGGGCAACTTGGCGTATATTCCAGTTGGGGAGAGACCCTTTTCAGTTGATGTTCAAGCCTTAGCTAATCAGATGGTGAGGCTGGATATTTCTAAGCACAGTCGGGTGATGGCTTATGTAGTAGCTTGTTCTTCTTTATATGATTGTATTTGAGAGCGCCAGTATGATGATCCACACTTACTTTTCGTTAAGGACAGAGTTCAGCATGATGATGCCAGAGATGTCACTATTGATAGTGATGGTGTATTGCGGATGCAGGGCCGGATATACGTGCCCAATGTTGATGGCCTTTGTGAGTTGATATTGGAGGAGGCCTACAACTCACGGTATTCTATTCATCCAGGAGCCGCGAAGATGTATCAGGATTTGAAGCAGCATTACTGGTGGAGAAAGATAAAGAAAGATATTGTGAACCATGTGGCACGGTGTCTAAACTGTCAGCAGGTCAAGTATGTGCATCAGAGACCTGGTGGTGTATTCCAGCGTATTTATATTCCTGAGTGGAAGTGGGAAAGGATTACTATGGACTTTGTTAGTGGACTCCCTCAGACAGCGAGGAAGTTTGATTCAGTTTGGGTGGTTGTGGATAGGCTGACCAAGTCAGCTCACTTCATCCCAATGTGTACTACATACTCCTGAGAGCGGTTGGCAGAGATATTCATCCGTGAGATTGTGAGATTGCATGGAGTTTCCATTTCTATTATATCATACAGAGGTACCCAGTTCATTTCTTAGTTCTGGAGGACATTTCAGCGAGAGTTGGGTTCACAGTTAGAGCTGAGCACATCATTTTATCCACAGACGGATGGGCAGTCTAAGCGTACTATTCAGATATTAGAGGACATGTTGCATGCTTGTGTCATTGATTTCGGTGGTTCATGGGCTGATTACTTGCCTCTTGCGAAGTTTGCTTATAAGAATAGCTATCAGTCCAGCATTCAGATGGCACCGTATGAAGCTTTATATGGGAGGCGGTGTAGGTCTCCAGTCGGTTGGTTTGAGCCCGGCGAGGCTAGGTTGTTGGGGACAGAGTTAGTTTAGGATGCCTTAGACAAGGTGAAGGTGATTCAGGAGAGACTTCACACAGCTCAGTCGCGTCAGAAGAGTTATGCAGACCGGAAGCCCTAAGAGTGTCAAATTCAGTAGGTGAGAAGGTGTTGCCGAAGGTTTCGCCTATGAAGGGCGTTATGAGGTTTGGAAAGAAAGGAAAGTTGAGCCCAAGGTTCATTGGACCTTTTGAGATGCTTAGGAAAGTTGGGGAGGTGGCCTATATGCTTGCTTTGCCACCCAGTTTGTCGGGAGTTCTCCCGGTGTTCCATGTATATATGCTCCGGAAGTATGTTGGAGACCCGTCTCATGTGTTAGACTTCAGCACGATACAATTGGATGAGGACTTGACCTATGATGTGGAGCTGGTAGCCATTTTGGGTCGACAGGTTCGTAAGTTTAGATCTAAAGACATTGCTTCAGTGAAGGTGCAGTGGAGAGGTCGTCCCGTGGGAGAAGAAACTTCGGAGACCGAGCAGGAGATGCGGAGCAGATATCCACACTAATTTGATACTTCAGGTATGTTTCTTAACCCGCTCGCGGACGAGCGTTTGTTTAAGTTGGGGAGAATGTAACGACCCGACCTGTCGTTACGAGAATTACCACCCTGTTACCTTGAATTTACATGTTTTACGCTTTTATATCAGTGTTAGGGTTTATCAGGTGAGTTAGGAGTGATTCGGGTTGCAAATGAGGCATATAGCCTGTTTGAAGGAAGCTTGAATATAGAAAGTCATGGAGTTGACTATTTTGTTAGATGCTTGGACTTGGATTCTGATGATTCGACTAGTTTCGGGGGATCATTTATGACTTAGGAGAGCAATCGGAATCGAATTCGGAGGTCTGGTGTAGTTTAGGCTTGAATTGGCTAAGGTTGAATTTTGGTGAAATCCGAACGGTAGGTGAGATTTTAATCCGAGAGTCGGAATAGAATTCCGACAATTCCTGTAGCTTCGTTATGTGATTTTGGATATGTCTACAAATTTTGAGGTCATTCGGACGTTGTTTGATCGGGTTTTGGATTGAATGTTAGTTTCGGAAGTTTTGACGAAACTTAGGCTTGAATCCGTGTAAAAATGGTGATTTTGATGTTTAGGGTGGTGTTTTTATGGTTGGAACAAGTCCGTATCATGTTTTGGAGTATGTTGGTGGTTTTCGTTGGGGTCCCGGGGGCCTCGGGATGAATTTGGACCATCATCCGGGCATTTTAGACTTGGAAAAACTTGCAGAAAATTGCAGGTTAGTGCAGCAGAAATTAAGCCTTCGCGTTCGCGTGAAGGCAGCCGCGTTCGTGAAGTCCAGGCAGGCCAATGCATCGCGTTCGTGTGGGAGTGGGTCGCGTTCGCGAAGGAGGAACAGGCGGACCTACATGTTTGCGTGAGGACCTTCGCGTTCGCGTAGAAGAGATATCAGGCGGCTGGGGAAATGAACTCCACGGATGCGTGAATGGGCATCACGTTTGCGATGAATTAACGGAGCAAGGCATCGCGTTCGCGTGAGACCCATCGCGAACGCGTAGAGCAAATATGTCTAGCAGTAAATTAAGAACCAGAACAGACGAGGCGCGAGTTTATACTCCATAAACACAAATTTTGAACCCTAGAGAGAAGAATTTACAGGAAAACGCTGGGATTTCATCAGGTAATCATCGGAGGTAAGATTCTTGACTCAAAAACGTAACTTTATGGTAGAATTAACATCAATCTTCATGAAATTGGGTAGAAACTGTGAAGAATTATGGCCTAGGTATTGAAAACGAATATTTGAGTTTTGAAAGGCCATTCGATCTCCGATTTCGATAAATTTTATATGCACGGACTCGTGGCGAGACGAGGATCGCATTGGTATAAGTTTTTGAATTTTTCGGACAGCGGTCCCGGGGTCGGGTTTTTACCAACTTAGCGTATTTATGCGTTTTCATGTAAATTGAATTGGGTTATGTATCTTTGACCCGTAAATGACATAATTATTTTGGTTTAATTAGATTCTACACGCGAGGCAGCAAATTCTAATGGAAAAGGCATTGCGGACGAGTCTACGACCGGCTAGAGGTGAGTAGTTTGTGTATATGGTAGCTTGAGGGTTCGAAACCCCGGCTTAGTACATTGTGACACTAGTAGGGCGTGGCTCGCATCCCGTGGCAGGTGCGGGATTGATTATGACTGGGGATTGAGACTTGGTCCATCCCGAATATGAAGAATATGCTATTAGTGATGGAAAAATACTGTGTTTGACATATTTGTGGGTTGTAATCCTTGTTTGGGGCCTTGTGCCGACCTGTAATATCCCTAGGGGATAGTATATATGTGATAGCTATACTGGCTTAATCACTGATCTCAGTCCTGGTTTTGAAATCACGGTATTGAAATGCTAAGTCACCTGTTTTGCAAAAATTAAATAAAAGTTAAAGTATTTTCATAAATTATGAACTGGAATCCGGAAATAAGTAAATTGAGCTGTTTTGCGACTTATCTGATTATTGTGGACTGAGGATGGATCGGGCTGCACGCCGCAGCGGTTATTATGATATGAGGATCGGGCTGCACGCCCCAGTGGTATTTGCACTTGGGGCTATAGGAGCCGCTCCGGAGTTTGTACACACCCCTAGTGAGTGTCGTCGACGTTAAATGGATCGGGCTTCACGCCATAGCGGTAATGTGCATTGCATTGCATCTTTATTTGTTGAGATATCTATGGTGGTTGTATTGTACTGTTGTTTCTAGTTCGTAGGATGATCGGACTGTAGTTTAGCTTCATATTGTGGTACTATGTGGATTTCCTACTTTCAGCTGCTTATATTTATTTATTACTCACTGAGTACTTAGTACTCACCCCTACTCCCTGCACCTTTTGTGCGCAAATTCATGTACTCAGGAGAAGTAGACGAGCATTTCCAGCTTTTGTAGTGTCATACCGAGTTGCTGAGGTAGCTGCCGACGTTCGCAGAACCTAGCTTCTCATCCCTTTTTCAGTTGTTACTTTATATTCAGACTTGAGTATTTCCATACAGTATTCTCTACTTTTGTTGGATTTTTGTTAAAGGCTCTAGACTTGTGACTCCAGATCTTTGGGAGTGTTAGTTGTTTTTTTTTTGCACTTCTCAGTACTTTGTTCGTATTATTATTATTGGAGTCCTTTGACTCATATATTCTTCTTGGGATGTCCATTTGGGACTGATGTTCATTGTGATAAACAATTGTTGGTCTGGCTAGCCTAGCTTAATTATTGGGCGCCATCACGATCAGATTTGGGTCATGACAGGATCCATTCCAAATATCATTATCATTTAATTGATGCTTGATGTTAAATCTCTTGTGGAAGTGTCTAATTGCAGCTTCTGCAATGTTATCATCACCTTCCACCCATCTGTCTCTATGATCTTTGATCTTGTGCAGTTGTAGCCTTCTTCTTCTTTCCCTAATTAGGCTTTGGAGATACTTGGTATTAGAATAACCTTCTTCGAACCACTTTATGTTTACTTTCTGTTTAAGAATAGAGTATTGCATGGTCATCCATTTGATGTATTCGACTGGCCCTCAATACTTCTTCAAGGGCATTCATTTTGGCTTCTCAGTGATGAACATGCTCATATACATTTCAAATCTCTTCCTTAGACCATTGTGTAAGCCTTTCGCTAAGCTTTTTAAGCTTATGTTGAAGTATTCACAGGGCATTCCCACTAATATTTGAGTTCCACACATCTTCTACCAGGTTCATGAAGGAAGGTTGCTCCGCCCAGAAATCCAGGAATTTGAAGTACTTAATACTATTATTGTTTGTGTTATAGCACTTGAGAAGTAAAGGTCTGTGATCATAACCTTCTTGTAAGATGCTTGACCATACTATTTTGCATAGTCTGGCACCACAAGTCATTAACAAAGTCTCTATCAAGCCTCTTCCAAATTCTTCTTCTAGCTTTCCAATTATTGCACCAAGTGAGTTTAGGCCCAACATAACCCAAATCCTTAACTTCACAGCTGTTCATACATGAGCTGAAATCTAAATATTTATACATTCTGTGAGGTCAACCTCCTTGTTTCTCTGCCGAATCCAAAATAACATTGAAGTCACCTCCAATGCACCACGGGTCATCAATCATCATGTGTGTGTTTTGCAAGCTACACCAAAGGTCTTTTCTTTCATTAGCGCTACATTTTGCGTAAACAGCAGTTAGGAACATACTCTTGGCATCCACCCCACTATGAATTTTGATAGTAATTTATTGATCATCCACAGTAATCACACTTGACTGAACGTTTTGTCACGACCCCAAATCCGGTCGTGATGGTGCCCAACACATTGCTAAACCAGCCTGACCAATCCATATCAACCACGGAGCTAGAAGCTCTCTTTAGCCCATTTAAGCATATTAATTCACGAAATAACAGCGATACATATAACAAAAACGGGGAACCAAGTCCCATAATACATCAACTCCCATACACCGAAGGGTCAAGAGTCATGAGCCTCTACTGAACATGAGTGTATAAAGGTTTACAAGATACCAAGTGCGTAAAGAAAAGTCAATCCAAAATCAAGAGACAGTAAGAAGGAATATCGGGTCCTGCGGACTCTGCAGCTACCTCGACTATCCACAAATGTCGCCTCGCACAGCTACTGGATCACTGCTGATAGGTACCTGGATCTGCACACAAGGTGCAGGGAGTAAAATGAGTACTGCCAGACTTAGTGGTAATAAACAAGGGTAAGACAACGCAGATAAGAAATCCGCAATAAAGCACTATGTAAAGCTGTAATCGAATACCCTGTCACAGAATCCATATCAACTGTACCTGTACCAATAAGTACCAGCAAAACAGTATAACGACTAGCAGATGTAGCTAAATGCAATGCAATGCATGATATGACCGCTACGGCGCGTAGCCCGATCCAATTTGGGTACCCGTGCTCACCGTGGGGGTTCAGACTCCGGAGGGGCTCCTACAGCCCAAGCACAATATCACTGCGGCGTGCAGTCCGATCCAACATATGTACCGCTACGGCGCGCAGCCCGATCCACTACCAGTCAGCTAATATGCAAATACAGCCTCGCAGGCTCAAAAGTAGATTTGAAAACATCTTTTATCATTTTTCAGTTTAAAACAGTAAATGTCAAGTTCCAGAGATTGGAAATAGCATGATAACAGAAATAGCTATGGACTGGTAGTAACTAACATGTGAATATGATAAGACAATGATAACGATCCTCGCGGGATCCAATAACTGGCTCACGACCCACAAGTAAACTCAACCACCCAAGAAGGGGGTTCAACGGCTCAAGAGTAGCCAATATCACAGTATAATATGCAACCATCCGAGAAGGAGGTTCGACGGCTCATGAATAGCCTAATATCATAACACAGTATCAGCAAGTCGGACTAAACCATAGTCCCCAATCACAATCGACCCCGCACTCACATGAGAGTGCGTGTCTCGCCGCTATACAGCGTCACAAAGTGGTATACCGGGGTTTCGAACCCGCCGGTCATCACCCACATCTATTACTCACCTCAATACGGCGCGACGACTACTCCGCAATGCCCTTGCCACGAGAATCAAGCTCCGCACGCGTAGAATCTGGATCAAATATAGTAGAAACACAACAAATTAAGCCAATGGAATGACACCCAATCAATACAACTCAATTTACATCAAAATTCCCAAAGTTGTCAAAATCCGACTTTCGGTACGCTTGTCGAAAAATCACAAAAGTCACATATTCGGAACCCTCATCTCAATACGAGTCTAAGCATATCAATTTTACCAAATTCGGACTCCATTTCCCCATTCAAAACCTTGATTTTCTAAAGTTCAAGCCTAGGGTTAAATCTTCCATGAATCACCCCAAATTCCTCCATTTTCATGATATAATTGCATAATATTATCAATACTAATCATAGTTTAAGTCCATAGTTGATTACCCGATGATTTCCCTTGAGTTTCTCTTCAAAATCGCCCAAATCGCCTCTAAAGCCGAGACCCAAATGTGTGAAATGTTTCTGAAATTTCCTAACTTCTGATACAATTAATCTTCTGCGATTTTCGCTTCTGCGGACCATTTCCGCCTCTACGGAACCGCTTCTGCGACCAATGGTCGCTTCTGCGAACCCAGGCCTATTTGGCCATTTCCGCTCCTGCGATCCATGGACCGCCCCTGCGCGTCCGCTTCTGCGGAAATTCTTTCGCTCCTGCGGGGTTTCCCGCTTCTGCGACTAGGCGTCCGCCTCTGCGGACTCGCCTAAGCGGCTACCCTTCCGCTTCTGCGGTCCTTCACCTCATGGCCCTGGGCTGCTTCTGCGGCTCACCTTCCGCACCAGCTGTGCCGCCCCTGCGGGCCCAGCTCCGCTTCCGCGATCAACAGCACTTCTGCGCTCCTGTATCCGCTTATGCGGACTCGCTCCTGCGCCCCCATTTCCGCAGGAGCGAAAACAACAGAACCAGAATCCCAAACCATCAATTTTCCACATTTTCTCCCGTTTAGCCATCCGAAAACAACCCGAGGCCCCCGTGACCTCATCCAAACACGCCAACACATCTTAATACCTTATTCGAACTTGCTCCAATCCTCAAAACACGTCTAACAACATCAAAACCCATAATTCGCATCGAATTCAAGCCTAAATTCCTTAAAACATTCCGAATTACACAATCAATCAAAAACCCGGCTAAACGACGCCCGAATGACCTGAAATTTTGCAGGAACATCCAAAATCACCTAACGGAGCTACTGCAACTGTCGGAATTCCATTCCGACCCCCGGATCAAAATCTCACCTACCGTTCGGATTTTGCCAAAATTCAACCTTAGCCAATTCAAGCCTATTTCTACACCGGGTCTCCAAATTCAATTCCGATTGCTCCCCTAAGTCACAAATCACCTCCCGGAACTAACCGAATCATCAGAATTCAATTCCGAGCCCTCTAACCAAATAGTCAACTCCGGGTTGACTTTCCTTATTCAAGTTTCCTTCAAAAAGGCTATGTGCCTCATTTTCAATCCAATTCACTCCTAACTTACTCGATAGACTCTAACACTGATATAAAAGCATAAAACATGTATTTACAACATAACGGGGTGGAAATTCCCGTGACGACGAGCCGAGTCGTCACATTCTCCCCCTCTTAAGCAAATGCTCGTCCTCGAGCGGGTCAAGAAACATACCTGAAGTCTCAAACAAGCGAGGATATCTGCTCCGCATCTCCCGCTCGATCTTCCAAGTGGCCTCCTCCACGGGTCGACCTCTCCACTGAACCTTAACTGATGCAATCTCCTTAGACCTCAATTTCCTCACCCGACGTCCCAAAATGGCAATAGGCTCCACATCATAGGATAGATTACCATCAAGCTGAATGGTACTAAAGTCTAATACATGAGACGGATCTCCAATGTACTTCCGGAGCATAGATACATGGAATATTGGATGAACGCTGGATAAGTCGGGCGGCAAGGCCAACTCATATGCCACCTCTCCAACTCTCTTAAGTATCTCAAAAGGACCAATGTACCCGGGACTCAACTTTCCTTTCTTCCCAAACCTCATGACACCCTTCATAGGTGAAACCTTCAACAATACTCCGTCACCAACCATGAAGACAACTCTCGAACTCTACGGTCCGCATAACTCTTCTCGCCGAGACCGTGCCGTACGAAGCCTCTCCTCGGATCAACTTTGCTCTATCCGGAGCATCCCGGACTAACTCGGTCCCTATCAATCTATCCTCACCAGAGCTCAAACCATCCCACGGGGATCTACACCGTCCGCCATACAATGCCTCATACGGGGCCATCCGAATACTCGACCGATAACCGTTGTTGTAGGCAAACTCGGCAAGTGGTAGGAACTCATCCCACGAACCACCAAAGTCAATCACACAAGCTCGCAACATATCCTCCAAGATCTAAATAGTGCGCTCAGACTGTCCGTCTGTCTGGGGGTGAAATGTTGTACTCAACTCAACCCGCGTACCCATCTCTCGCCGAAATGCTCTCCAAAACTGAGAAGTGAACTGAGTACCCCTGTCGGATATGATAGACACTGGGACTCCATGCAACCGAACAATCTCTCGAATAAAGATCCCTGCCAACCGCTCCGATGAGTAGGTAGTACTAACTGGAATGAAGTGAGCTGACTTGGTCAGTCTATCCACAATCACCCATACGGAATCAAACTTCCTCACCGTCCGAGGGAGTCCAGTAACAAAGTCCATAGTGACCCTCTCCCATTTCCACTCAGGAATATCAATGCGCTGAAATACACCACCGGGCCTCTGATGCTCGTACTTAACCTGCTGACAGTTGAGGCACCGTGCTACATGTCCGACAATGTCCATTTTCATCTTTCTCCACCAATAGTGCTGTTTCAAATCTTGATACATCTTCGCGGCTCCTGGATGGATAGAATACCGCGAGCTATGGGCCTCTTCCAGAATCAACTCACGAAGGCCATCAACATTGGGCACACATATCCGGCCCTGCATCCTCAATACGCCGTCATTATCAATGGTGACATCTCTAGCATCATCATGCTGAACTCTGTCCCTAAGGACAGCCAAATGTGGATCATCATACTGGCGTTCACGAATACGATCATATAGAGATGACCGAGATACAACACAAGCCAATACCCGGCTGGGCTCCGAAATATCTAACCTCACTAACCGATTGGCTAGCACCCGAACATCATAAGCAAATGGTCTCTCCTTAGCTGGAATATATGCCAAGCTCCCCATACTGACCGGCTTCCGGCTCAAAGCATCGGCTACCACATTGGCCTTCCCCGGATGATATAATATAGTAATGTCATAATCCTTTAGCAACTCAAGCCATCTCCGCTGTCTCAAATTAAGGTCTTTCTGTTTGAACAAGTGCTGGAGACTACGATGGTCGGTATACACCTCACAAGACACGCCATACAAATAGTGCCTCCAAATTTTCAAGGCATGAACAATGGCGGATAGCTCCAAATCATGAACAGGATAGTTCTTCTCATGTGGCTTCAACTGCCGAGAAGCATAAGCAATCACCTTACCTTCCTGCATCAACACACAACCTATCCCCACTCTCGAGGCATCACAATAAACAGTATATGAACCTGAAGCTGATGGCAATACTAACACTGGAGCTGTGGTCAAAGCCGTCTTGAGCTTCTGAAAGCTCTCCTCGCACTCATCCGACCACACGAATGGTGCACCCTTCTGGGTCAATTTAGTCAATGAAGAAGCAATGGATGAAAATCCCTGAACAAACCGGCGATAATATCCCGCCAAACCAAGAAAACTCCTAATCTCTGTAGCTGAGGACTGTCTAGGCCAACTCTGCACCGCCTCTATCTTCTTTGGATCAACCTGAATACCATCACGAGACACCACATGCCCCATAAATGCTACGGACTCGAGCCAAAACTCGCACTTGGAGAATTTAGCATATAGCTTCTCCTCCCTCAATCTCTGCAACACAATACTCAAATGCTGAGCATGCTCCTCCCGACTACGGGAGTAGACTAGAATGTCATCAATGAACACAATCACAAATGAATCCAAATTGGGCCTGAACACACTGTTCATCAGATGCATAAATGCTGCCGGGGCGTTGGTCAGCCCAAACGACATCACAAGAAACTCATAATGACCATATCGGGTCCCGAATGCAGTCTTCATAATATCCGAGTCCCTGATCTTCAGCTGATGATAGCCTGAACGAAGATCGATCTTAGAAAACACCCTCGCACCCTGTAACTGATCAAACAAATCATCTATGCGCGGTAGAGGGTACTTGTTCTTCACCGTCACTTTGTTCAATTGCCTATAATCAATACACATTCGCATGGAACCATCTTTCTTTTTAACAAATAATACCGGCGCACCCCACGGGGACACACTAGGGCGGATGAAACCCTTATCCAGAAGCTCTTGAAGCTGCTCTTTTAGTTCTTTCAACTCGGCTGGTGCCATCCGATAAGGAGGAATGGATATAGGCTGAGTGCCCGGCACCAAGTCAATGCCAAAATCAATATCCCTGTCCGGCGGCATGCCCGGCAGGTCTGAGGGGAATACATCTGGAAAATCCCTCACAACAGGTACAGAATCAGTGCTAGGAGACTCAACTCCCACATCTCTCACAAAAGCTAAGTATGATAAACACCCTTTTTCAACCATCTTCTAAGCTTTTAAGAACGAAATAACACGGCTAGGGACGAAATCGGTCGAACCCCGCCACTCGATCCGAGAAATACCAGGAATGGCCAACGTAACTGTCTTAGCATGACAGTCCAATATAGCGTGGTACGGAGATAACCAGTCCATACCCAATATAACATCAAAGTCCACCATACCCAACAATAACAAATCTGCCTGGGTCTCCAGACCCCCAATAGATATAACACAGGATCTATAGACATGATCCACAACGATCGTATCACCCACGGGGGTGGATACATGAACAGGTAAATCAAGACTACTACGAGTCGCACCCAAGTGATGTGCAAAGTAAGAGGACACGTAAGAATATGTGGACCCTAGATCAAATAGAACAGAGGCATCTCTGTGACAGACATAAATGATACCTGTAATCACTGCATCGAAGGCAACTACATCACGCCTGTCAGGAAGTGCATAGAAACGTGCCTGGCCTCCACCAGATCTCTCCTCGCCCCTGGGGCGACCACGAGAAGACCGACCTCCACCTCTACTAGACTGAGATGGTGCTGAAGATGAGGGCTGATCCCTCTGCTGAGTCCTGTCCCTACGGAGTCGAGGGCACTGTCTCCTCATGTGGCCAAACTCACCACACTCATAACATGCACCTGCTGCTGGAGAAGGGGACTGAAGGGAACCCCTCGCCGCAGAAGAACCCTGGGCTGATGAAGTAGGTGCTGCACCCTGGGCCTTGAAGGGCACTAAGTGATGACTGACCCTGCCGAAACCCCTGTCGACCACGACCATAAGAACCTCCGCTCTGCTCTGGGCGGCCTGAATGAGAAGGTCTCGATGAGCGACCTCTGCTCTGCTGGGAATGCGCTCTAGATGGAGCACCACTGAAACTGCCATAACCACGAGGCCTCTTGGCCTCCCGCTCCTCTCTCTCTCGGCGACGATCCGCCTCAATGGAGCGTGCCATATCAACAACCTGCTCAAATGATGATGACAAAACTCTCTCTCTGGTCATAAGAATGCGGATAGAGTAGTTGAGGCCATCAATGAACCTCCCGATCCTCTCCCTATCATTAGGGATCATCCATGTGGCATGCCTAGCCAACTGTGTGAATCTAAGCTCATACTGAGTCACAGACATGTCGCCCTGAACCAACCACTCGAACTGGCGACGTAGCTCCTCACGACGAGACTGAGGTACATATTTCTCTAGAAAGAGAGTAGAGAACTGCTGCCATGTGAGAGGTGCTGCTCCTGCAGGCCTACGCCTCTCAAACTCTTCCCACCAATCAAATGCGGGACCGGTGAACTGAAAGGTAGTAAGTGAAACTCCGCTGGACTCAAGAATACCAGCCATCCGCAACATCCTCTGACACTTGTCCAAGAAACCCTGGGCATCCTCGCCCTCAACGCCACTGAAATGGGGTGGTCGAAGTCTACCAAATCTCTCAAGACGACGCTGCTCATCATCGGGCATAGCCTGAACCATATGCTCTGGAGCTGGTGTAGCTGGAGGAATAACTAGTGCAACCACCTGAGCAGGGACCGCCTCTGGCATCTGAAGTCCCTGAACAACCTGCTCAGGTGTGCGAGCTGCAGGGGTCTGCTGACCACCCCCTGTCTGAGATGTCACTACAGTAGCGATAGCTGAAACTACCCGAGCCAAATCGGAACACACCGATAATATCTGAGCAAGAGTCTCCTGAAGACCAGGAATAGCAATAGATACAGTCTGGCCCTGAACTGAGGCTGCTGGGGCATCAACCACTGGGGGCTGCTCCTGAACTGGTACAACGGGCGGGTCAGCTGGCACTGCCTTACCCGCCCTACCTCTACCTCTAGCATGACCGCGCCCACGGCCTCTAACAGGTGGCAATGGAGGTCGTCCACCTCGTCCTGATGCTCGCGTTCTCGCCATCTGCGAGAGAATAGAATATAGAAGTTCAGTTCTCAGAACAGAAAATGCCACAGGTTGCGTGGTAAGGTGCATTAGATTATGTTCTAGCAGAGTAGTTGTATTCCAAAGACCAGCGGACAGTTGACAAGTATTGCTTGTTAATCGGGCCTTCGTGGCGGATGTCAGTGCAGAGGCTTCTATGTCACGACCCCAAATCCGGTCGTGATGGCGCCCAAGACACTGCTAGGCCAGCCCGACCAATCCATATCAACCACGGAGCTAGAAGCTCTCTTTAGGCCATTTAAGCATATTAATTCACGAAATAACAGCGATACATATAACAAAAACGGGGAACCAAGTCCCATAATACATCAACTCCCATAGACCGAAGGGTCAAGAGTCGTGAGCCTCTACCGAACATGAGTGTATAAAGGTTTACAAGATACCAAGTGCGGAAAGAAAAGTCAATATGAAATCAAGAGACAGTGAGAAGGAATATCGGGTCCTGCGGACTCTGCAGCTACCTCGAATATCCACAAATGTCGCCTCACACAGCTACTGGATCACTGCTGAGAGGTACCTGGATCTGCACACAAGGTGCAGGGAGTAAAATGAGTACTGCCAGACTCAGTGGTAATAAACAAGGGTAAGACAGCGCAGATAAGAAATCCGCAATAAAGCACTATGTAAAGTCGTAATCAAATACCCTGTCACAGAATCAATATCGACTGTACCTGTACCAATAAGTACCAGCAAAACAGTATAACAGCTAGCAGATGTGGCTAAAATGTAATGAAATGCATGATATGACCGCTACGGCGCGTAGCCCGATCCAGTTTGGGTACCCGTGCTCACTGTGGGGGTTCGGACTCCGGAGGGGCTCCTACAGCCCAAGCACAATATCACTGCGGCGTGCAGTCCGATCCAACATATATACCGCTGCGGCGCGCAACCCGATCCACTACCAGTCAGCTAATATGCAAATACAGCCTCGCAAGCTCAAAAGTAGATTTGAAAACATCTTTTATCATTTTTCAGTTGAAAACAGTAATGTCAAGTTCCAGAGATTGGAAATAGCATGATAACAGAAATAGCTACGGACTGGTAGTAACTAACATATCAATATGATAAGACAATGATAACGATCCTCGCGAGATCCAATAACTGGCTCATGGCCCACAAGTAAACTCAACCACCCAAGAAGGGGGTTCAACGGCTCAAGAGTGGCCAATATCACAGTATAATATGCAACCATCCGAGAAGGAGGTTCGACGGCTCATGAATAGCCTAATATCCTAACACAGTATTAGCAAGTCGGACTAAACCATAGTCCCCAATCACAATCGACCCCGCACTCACATGAGAGTACGTGTCTTGCTGCTATACAGCATCACAAAGTGGTATAGCGGGGTTTCGAACCCACTGGTATTACTCACCTCAATACGGCGCGACGACTACTCCGCAATGCCCTTGCCACGAGAATCAAGCTCCGCACGCATAGAATCTGATAAAATACAGTAGAAACACAACAAATTAAGCCATTGGAACGACACCCAATCAATACAACTCAATTTACATCAAAATTCCCAAAGTCAAAATCCGACTTTCGGTACACTTGTCGAAAAATCACGAAAGTCACATATTCGGAACCCTCATCTCAATACGAGTCTAAGCATATCAATTTTACCAAATTCGGACTCTATTTGCCCATTCAAAACCTTGATTTTCTAAAGTTCAAGCCTAGGGTTAAATCTTCCATGAATCACCCCAAATTCCTCCATTTTCATGATATAATTGCATAATATTATCAATACTAATCATAGTTTAAGTCCATAGTTGATTACCCGATGATTTCCCTTGACTTTCTCTTCAAAATCACCCAAATCTCCTCTAAAGACGAGACCCAAATGTGTGAAATGTTTCTGAAATTTTCTAACTTCTGATACACTTAACTCACTGCGATTTTCGCTTCTGCGGACCATTTTCCGCCCCTGCGGAACCGCTCCTGCGACCAATTGGTCGCTTCTGCGAACCCAGGCCTATTTGGCCATTTCCGCACCTGCGATCCAAGGACCGCTCCTGCGGGTCCGCCCCTGCGTAAATTCATCCGCCCCTGCGGCCTTTCCCGCTTCTGCAGACAAGAGTCCGCCTCTGCGGACTCGCCTAAGCGGCTACCCTTCCGCTTCTGTGGTCCTTCACCTCATGGCCCTGGGCCGCTTCTGCGGCTCACCTTCCGCACCAGCGGTGCCATCCCTGCGGGCCCAGCTCCGCTTCCGCGATCAACAGTGCTTCTGCGCTCCGGAATCCGCTTCTGCGGAATCGCTCCTGCGCCCCCATTTTCGCAGGAGCGAAAACAACAGAACCAGAATCCCAAACCTGCAATTTTCCACATTTTCTCCCGTTTAGCCATTCGAAAACACCCCGAGGCCCCCGGGACCTCATCCAAACACGCCAACACATCTTAATACCTTATTCGAACTTGCTCCAATCCTCAAAACACGTCTAACAACATCAAAACCCATAATTCGCATCGAATTCAAGCCTAAATTCCTTAAAACATTCCGAATTACACAATCAATCAAAAACCCGACTAAACGACGCCCGAATGACCTGAAATTTTGCAGGCACATCCAAAATCACCTAACGGAGCTATTGCAACTGTCGGAATTCCATTCCGACCCCCGGACCAAAATCTCACCTACCGTTCGGATTTCGCCAAAATTCAATCTTAGCCAATTCAAGCCTATTTCTACACCCGGGTCTCCAAATTCAATTCCGATTGCTCCCCTAAGTCACAAATCACCTCCCGGAACTAACCGAATCATCAAAATTCAATTCCGAGCCCTCTAACCAAATAGTTAACTCCGGGTTGACTTTCCTTATTCAAGTTTCCTTCAAAAAGGCTATGTGCCTCATTTTCAATCCAATTCACTCCTAACTTACTCGATAGACTTTAACACTGATATAAAAGCATAAAACATGTATTTACAACATAACGGGGTGGAAATTAACGTGACGACGAGCCGGGTCATCACACGTTTTCAGAACACTTGAGCCAAATTTGCCCATTAGTGTTGGATATACATTGCTTAAGCCTAAGAAATTTTATGTATTTGTCGATCTTGTTTATACTAACAAAAGGTTCCATAAGCGCTATGAAATCAACTTTGTTGATGTTGACAAGATTTTTCAGTCTAGGCATTGCCTTTTTTGTGTTAACTCCTCCAATGTTCCAAAAATGACGATAATCATGAAACAAAGAGGGAAATTAGTTTGATCTACCTCAGTGAGAAAGGCGTACTATCATTTTGTTTTTCTTCTTTTCCTTCTTTTTGTTCTGATTCCTGCCTTTGATCACTGGAGAAAATTCTTCTTCATTGTCATAGTTCTGGCCATTTTGAAGTTGATCTTCTGCTATCCGAAAAGTCACAGCAGCCAACAGAATAATACGCCATTAATAACACAAGCTGATGACGATGACATCATATCTCAAGAAGGGAGACTAAGAGTTTTATCAAGATTTATATTAATATCAGCCCACACATTATTCTTAGAAGAGAAACTGTCAACTGTTATACTTAGGAACAACCGATAGCGAACTAAAGTAAAGGAGATGACAACGTCATCTCATTTACAAATAAATTCAACATATGTATCCTTCATTTGGATTCGAGTTTTAGGGATATCAAAATGTTGCCTCGTGGTAGGATTATAAACATAATAAATCCTATGTTTGCTTCTACGCTTATCACAAAGAAGAAAACCATTGGAAAATGTAACAATATTCAATCTTTCGCCAATAAAATTGATTGACTTATTGTTGATGATTTGCTTCAGTTCTGTTGCATTTTTTTAGCATAATAAGTTAGCTTAATTTTAAGATAAATTTACTTTTTTGAATTTAAATTTCAGTTAGATTTTTTAGGATTGTTAAGATATTTTAGTTTTTTTGAATTCTTGTTATGCAGAGTTTTCTGCAGATTATGTTCTTAAATTGGCTATTTAAAGCCTTGTTATGCTTAATAAAATTATTGAGAAACTTTTTCAATCAACACTTTTAATATTTTTGGTGCCCCATCTTTTAAAACTCCACCAGTGGTATCAAGAGCCTTATTGATCTTACGGGATCTGTGAGTTCTTCCAAAAAGAAAATTATTTTCAAATTATTTTTAACCAATATCAATTTTTAAACCTATTTTCAAACATAGCAAGTAGCAGTCTCTCTTTGAATGCCCCACAAACTTTCACTGATGAAAACTATCATATTTGGTCAGTGAAAATGAAATCATATCTTCAAGCCTATGATATATGGGAAGTTGTAATGGAAGATGGACCATTGCAACCACTCCCTGCAAATACTACTCTTGCCCAAATTAAAAACCATTCAGAAGAGAAAACCAAAAAATACAAAGCAAAAACTTTGATTCAAAATTCAGTTGCAGATTCAATTTTTTCTAAAATCATTGAATGTGAGACAGCAAAAGAAGCTTGGGAAAAGCTTAAAAAGGAGTACCAAAGATGTGATCGAGTTAGGCAAACGTAGATTTTAAATTTGAAACGGGATTTTGAATCTCTTAGGATGCAAGAAAACGAGACTATCACTAGGTATTCTGATCGGATTTCCTCTATTGTTAATAGAATCAGGTTGCTTGGCAAGGTTTTCAAAGATGACAGAACAGTTGAAAAAATTCTTGTGACGATTCCAGAGATATTTGAATCGAAAATTTCCTCTCTAGAAGAGTCTAAAGATCTCTCTACCATCTCTGCTGCAGAATTAATAAGTGCTCTACAAGCACAAGAACAAAGAAGAGCATTTAGACAAGAAATGGTTGCAGAAGGTGCTTTTTATGCACAAAACAAAAAAGAAAAGGTTAATTATCCTCTTTGCAAATACTGCAAAAAGAAAACACACCTAGAAAAATTTTGTTGGTGGAGACATGATGCAGTATGTGGTATTTGCAAACAAACAGGGCATGTTACAAAAGTGTGTAAGTTCAAATATGCTCAACACAATCCTCAAGCACAAACAACAGAAGCTGTAATTTAGGAGGAGCAATTGTTTTAGAGCAACTAAAGCAAAGGAGGAGTGTTGATGATTTGCTTCAGTTCTGTTGCATTTTTTTAGCATAAGAAGTTAGCTTAATTTTAAGATAAATCTACTTTTTTGAATTTAAATTTCAGTTAGATTTTTTAGGTTTGTTAATATATTTTAGTTTTTTCGAATTCTTGTTATGCAGATTTTTCTGCAGATTATCTTCTTAAATTGGCTATTTAAAGCCTTGTTATGCTTAATAAAATTATTGAGAGACTTTTTCAATCAACACTTTTAATATTTTTGCTGCCCCATCTTTTAAAAAACCAACACTTATCTAAACTGCAACCAAGTAATAATGGTGATACCTAATACAAGAAGAAAAAAATATTTTTTTTGATTTTGTAAACGTGTATGGGTTATGGTTGTAGGCTCGGAGGTAGTGTTTGGATCCTAGTCTGATAAGGTTTTTGTCTGAAATAGTTAGGGGCATTGTCGTGTCTTACTATTTTCTCTTTTCAGCGCATGACCTATTTTCTAGCCATCATTTTTGTTTTGTATTTTTTTCTTCTGCATTGTATGTTCCTATTTTTCCTATGATCTCTATGGTGAAACTAATATTCTCTCCTTTTTATTTTTCTGATTATCTTGAGCTGAGGGTTTTTCGGAAACAATTTCTCTACTCCTTCGGGGTAGGGATAAGGTCGGCGTACATAAACCCTCTCCATATCTCACTTGTGAAATTTGACTGGGTTGTTATTATTGTAAACGAGTATGGGTATCCACACAAAACAAACCAATTATCATAACAACAGCTATGTACTGAATTTGAAAAGCAAGGAATGAGGCACTATGGAACAAAGCAATACCTATACCAGTAAAAGTATGGCAAGAAATTAAGGAAGGGAGCTGATATAGAATTCAAAAAATACGAAATACTAGGAAGAATAAAAAAGAAATAGAATGGATAATGCATTGTATAAATAGGATATTGGTACAAATATAGAGGATATATAGAATAAGAATAAGGAGTTAAGCTCATAGACTCAATATAGATACCAGATTGTGAATGGTATTTGTACTGGGGAGAGAAATAAAAAAAATTTCTTTACCCTAAAACAAACCAATTAGGTAAGGTAGAGACCTGCATTTTTTAGAACGGTGAACTTCAGCAATGTACTTTCGCTAATTCTTTGATACACATGTAAACCTAGCAAGTGATTTCGAAGTCAAACCATTCAATATGTTGATTAAGATTTCCTCACAAACAAAAGATTTGTTTACTCATTTTATTCTAATACTTGCAAAATAAGATATTATAAGTGGAATTGTTTATACTAAAATATAAGGCACACAAACCTCAATATATAAGTGGGATATAAGAAAGGTAATATGTGCGTGAACATTATGTTACTTTCCGCATTAAACTCCTCGTTATATGAAGTGCTGCATTTTCCGACACATTTCAATCGAAAATCCGTTAAAAAGCACGATTCCCCACTGATTTGATGGTCGCAAATTTGCTATCTTTTAGTCTCAAGTCTTAAGAGCACAGCATGTACTCAGACATTACCATTATCTCCTGATTTATAAAAGTAGGAATCCTAAAAGTTAAAAGTTCAATTATTAAAATCTTTTTAAAATATTTTAAATACACATTCATTACTTTTAAGAAGAAGAAAAAACATTTAAAACTGCCACATTGACTCGTTGACAGGGGTGGACCCAAGTGGTTCACAAAAAAATAATAGTTTATATGTATAAGTTAAGATTAAAGTTGTGTAAATTTTATACAAATATTTATTTGAACCCATTTGACAACTACTATTTTACGACTAAAGTTATATACTTCTAAGATTGAACCCGCTTGCACAAAATCATGGGTCCGCCACTGCTCATTGAGTGACAATGGTTAGCAAACAGGTATCAACCAAGAGGTTATAATCAAAGCGTTACAATAACTCATGGTTTATTTTCCCAATTAACTTACAATAAAAGCGTGTATCAACTAATAGGCTGAATATCACAAAATTTATGCAGTGAAAATGGAGGATCAAAATAAGAACCATTGAGAATGGCATAAGCAGTGAGTTTATTTGCTGCTTTTGTGGTATGTATCCCATCCCAGCTTAGATAATTGTATGAATCATCACAAATTGTGGCTGTCAATTTTTGTCTTTTTCCACAAAACACTTGAGGGTTAAAGTTGTAAGCACCACCTCCATGTCCACAACATGCTTTGTTTCCATATTATAACCCTACACAAACAAACATCATTAATGTAAACTTTTAGACATCAGTATAAAATAACATATATAAATAGCATAAAGACCAAACCTAAACATTAAATAAGAATAAAGTGAAAAAAAGGGAAAATTCGTGAGGTCTTTAGTTTTGCAGTTGGGAGATGTCTTGCCGCAACTGGTAAAGTTGCTGCCATGTGTCTTCCAGAAATAAATGGTTAGATTGCAGTCTAGTCAAGATACAGGTAAAACGTTTATGTATGTTAGCATCTAGATTTTATACCATCAGGTTGACTTGACTTTTCATAATAAGTTTAATATGGTAACTTATAAAATATAGGAATATAGAAATAACCTATTATAGCCGATTAAACAATGTACCATGAGAAGTAGGGTGTTGGAAAAGCTCCAAGAGAACATAATGAGTGTCCACATAAACCGCATTTATATCCGAAAGTTATTTTCTGGTTTGTGTCAATGCTTCTTTAAGCATACTGTTGTAGTCCACCACTGAATTATTATATAATATCATGCATCCAAATTGATCACTATCTGAACTCTCATGAGGCAGCAACACAAGACACATTGGATAACTGTAAAGGAAGTGTCCACATATGAAGTGCCTTAACTTAACTCTAGTTAGCTTATAATTATAGTTAGTCACATTAGTTAATGTTACAGCTGTACATATATTAGTTAGTGGAAGTAGTTAAATGTAGTAGTGGTGTATTCACTCAATATTATATCGAAGAGCATTTTCTTCTTCTGCAATCTTCTCTCAACAGATTCATTATCTCCTCTCTGTTCTTATTGATTCGATCGTGATAATTCAACATGGTATCAGAGCATTTAATCGAGTAATTCCAAGGATTTTTTGAGCAATTAAAGAAAATTGAAAAGGAATTCACTCATCTCAGCACTCATTTTAACCAATTCTTCGATAGAACCCTAATCTTTAGATTTAGATTGGATCTAATCAATGGTGGTTTCTGAAGAATCGAGTGGTACCACTAATAATGGAGTCAATTCAGCCAATTCAGTTGCGGAGTCAATGATTCTCGATCACAATCATCCATTATACTTACATTCTTCTGATGAACCTGGTTCATTATCGACAGGAATCATACTAACATGAATGGAGAATTATACTCTGTGGAATCAAGCTATGAAAGTAGCTTTGTTAGGCAAAAATAAATTGTGCCTTGTCGATGGTTCAACATCAAAGGAAGAGTTTGGATCTGGACTAGCGCACCAGTGGGATCGATGAAATGCGATTGTGACCTCATGGTTGCTGAGCAATATTAGTAAGGATTTAGTGACTGGGGTGTTGTTTTCATCTAATTCATGCAAGGTGTGGGCTGCATTCAAGGAGAGATTTGATAAAGTCAATGGATCGAGGTTGTATTATCTGAACAAGGAGATTTTCACGATGATTCAAGGAATTTGCTCTGTGTCTACTTATTTTACAAAACTCAAGGATTTATGAGCGGAATATGATTCCATACTGCTACCACCTGCATCAGATGCATATGTTGAGCAACTGGAATATCAACGATTGTTACAGTTTCTCGTGGGATTAAACGATAGTTATGAACAAGCTAGAAGTCAGATTCTCTTAATGCCAACACTACCATCAATCAACAAAGCCTATGCCATGGTGGTTCAAGATAAAAGTAGGAGGATGATCACTGGTGGGAACAATGGAAATGCAGGGAACATTGAGCCTACTGCACTATTCACTACATAAACAGGAGTCAAGCAAAGGAGAAATTATAACTTGGAATGTGATTTCTGTCATTTAAAAGGACATACTCGAAAAGACTGTTATAAACTAATGAAGTGTGACTTTTATAATAAAACATGACATTTGAAGGACAAATGCTACAAGATTGTGGGCTACCCTACAGATTTCAAACCAAAGGGAAAGGCAAATGCTGCACTTTTCAATGAACGCCCTCAGATCACACAGTATGCTAATCAACATATGGTCACAGGAGCAGTACCAGCTCAGTTCTTCACACAAGATTAGTACAACCAATTGTTACAGTTGCTGAACAAAACCTCTGTTCGAGATGCTAGTGCTCACATGGCAGGTAAATGCTTTTGTGTCAATGTAGAGCTATGTGAAAATATGGTACTTTGTAAATGGATTGTAGATACAGGAGCTACGAATCATATGACCGGTTCTAAAGATTTGTTACATAACAAACACTCAGTAGGAAATACAAGACAAGTCCAGTTGCCTACTGGGGATTCAGCTACAATATCACACATGGGAGAATGTCAACTTACAGAAGGTGACACTCTTAAGGATGTTCTTTGTGTTCCAGCATTCAAGTTCAATCTCTTGTCAGTATCCAAAATGACAAAGGACTTAAAATGCCGTGTTACATTCTTTCCACAATATTTTGTGTTTCAGGACCTCTTGTCTGGGAAGGTGAAGGGGATTGGTAGAGAAGAGGATGGATTATATGTTCTTTCCATATCTGCATCAGTTGAAGGAAAGTTGAATCGAGCATTTACAGCAACTAGTGGAACAAATGGAGGAGACCTATGGCATAAGAGAACAGGACATATCCAATGCAAGTCATTCGGAAAATTCCTAGTCGAATGAATAATACTAGTTTCTCTTGCATTGATCAGTTGAATAAATTTGAGATTTGTCCATTAGCAAGGCAAACTAGAGTGCCATTTCCAATTAGTAAGAGTTGAAGTTTATCTAGTTTTGACTTGATACACATAGATGTTTGGGGTCCTTATAAAGTTCCCACTCATAATGGAATGAGATTTTTCCTTACTTTGGTGGATGATTGGACTAGGCGGACTTGGATTTTTCTTGTGCGACTTAAATCAGATGTGGTGTTTTTACTCAAGAATTTTATGCTTTGGTAAAGAAACAGTTTGGCAAATCTATCAGGATGTTTCGATCAGATAATGGAGGATAATTCTTTACTCATGCTTGCAGAGATTTATTTTAGTTGAATGGGATTGTACACCAGAGTTCCTGTCCATACACTCCCCAAAAAAATGGGGTGGTTGAACGAAGACACATGCATATAGTTGAGACTACTAGAGCCATTCGTTTTCAAGGGCATCTGCCTGTTAAATACTGGGGTCACTGCATCGACACAGCAGTTTATATCATTAACAGGATACCTTCTTCCATACTTGCAGGTAAATCTCCTTATGAAATGTTACATGGGAGACCACCCTCTATTTCTCATTTGAGGGTGGTAGGATGTTTATGTTTTGAAACAAACTTGATCAAGCATGATAAGTTTGAGCCAAGAGCAGTGAGATCTGTCCTATTGGGATATGCAACACATCAGAAGGGTTACAGGCTATTAGATATGGAAAACAGAGTGTTCTTTATTAGCAGGGATGTGGTATTCTATAAGGATGTATTTCCATTTCAATCTTTAGATAATGCTTCACCAGAATTCTTTCTTGACTTGAATCCTATTCTAGATATGATATTATCACAGATTCCGCTCCTTTGACTGCTCATGTACCACACAATGAGGTCCATACACAGTCACCACCATGCTCTCCAATTTTGCATGAGACTCTCACTTCCACTGATGCTATACCTGTCTCAGCTCCTCATGATGATATTACAGTTGCTACTTCCACCAATGATGTCACTATGCCTAATTGTGCTCTACCTATAGTTGATCAGGATGTTAGAAGATCAGGGAGAGTGTCCAAACCTTCCATTTGACTACAAGATTATGTGCAACCTACTAAAGGAAGTTTTGCCAGATGTTGCAAATATCCACTTTATGAGGTACTCACTTATGATCATCTTACACATAAGTATCAAAGTTATTTGTCACAGTTTTCTATTGAGGTGGAACCAGTGACCTACCAAGAAGCAGTTAAGGATAACAGATGGGTTGAGGCTATGAAGTCTAAGATCCAGGCTTTGGAAGATAACCATACATGGATTCTTGTTCCCTTACCGCACGGTAAAAGGGCCATTGGCTGCAAATGGGTGTACAAGATCAAATATAAGGCAACTGGAGAGGTTGAGATATTTAAAGCCAAACTAGTGGCGAAAGGATACAATCAAAGGGAAGGGTTAGATTACCATGAAACTTTTTCACCAATGGTGAAGATGGTGACTGTCATAAGTGTACTTTCCCTAGCAGCCTCCAGGAAATGGATCATCCACCAAATGGATGTGTACAATGCATTTTTGAAGGGTGATCTCTTTGAAGAAGTATATATGACTGTTTTAATGATTCTACCAACAAGTCCTTAGTCTGCAAGCTGCTCAAGTCCCTCTATGGACTTAAGCAAGCGTCCAGACAATGGATTATCAAGCTAACTACAGCTTTGCAGCATTCTCCTTATGAAAGAACTACAACTCATAAACTACTAAAAAATAACTACACATAATGATCTGAAAGAACGGAACAATGAGACCACAGTAATAATAAAAGCAAATAGAGAAGACGTCGGGCCTGCAGACGCCTGCAAGCTACCTTAGTCTCGGAAGTACGGTAATCCCGCTAGTGTACTACTGCTGCTTGTCACGCCCCAAATCGAGGAACATGACCGGCGCCTGACCGGGTTGCCCCAGTCAAGCGGACCTGGGTGCCTTTCATTCCCACGCGTTACCCCTGTGATGACTGTTTCTCATTAACCAAATATATTACTAATCATGATTGATTTCACATTAAACAAATAAAACGATACGAGTGATTCATTAACAAGATTTCAATTTTTTTACAACGCCCGACATAACACAATATATATACATAAGACTGGAGTCCCACGGTTTACATGTCTACAGAGCCTCTAGGATACAAAAGGGAAATACAATACTTGCCGGTAACAAGGCTCCGGCTATACCTTACAAAACCAAAATGAAATCTAAACCGAGTGGCATGAACCACACAAGGCCCCGAGGAAGAAAGGGGCTCACCAAAACGGGCGGTGGAAGGAGAAGGATACTACTGCCGATGAGCTGAAGTGCCTGCTACTGATCCACCTACAATCATGACACGAATGTAGCGCCCCCGGCAAAAGGGACGTCGGTACACTTGAATTGTACTGGTATGTATGGACAAACTTTGTCCCAAGTAAACTCAAGCCATTAAATTACATCAACAATTAATTAAGCCAGCCAACCATGTTTCCACATTTTCCTTATTTCAAATAATTCTCAACACAAAGCACTTTCTACAATCAACCAATTTAACAATAACCAATCAATCACGTAAAGTACAAGTAGTCAAACAAAGGGACAATCAGTGCCCCACAGGTTGCAAACTCTCCTGCTGTCTCCTTTCACAATTTCACATTATTGATTTATGTATCAATTTTCAATAGCGATTTCGATCGCTTTCCATCCTTATTGCCCCCGACCACCCTTATTACCTCGGCCACCCTTATCACCCCAACCCACACCTTATTTCACCACGTTGCGGCGCGCAACACGACCCCGCCTTACAGTTGAAAACACAACAATTTCAAACAACAGATAATGTACTACACACAATTTCAACAAGTTCAAATAAGCAACTTACACATTGGTTCATGTTCTCAATTTCTTCTCAATTCAATATCACAACCATGTTACAATATTTCCACAATTCAAGTGTTTCATCTCTTTCCACAATAAACCAATTCTCAAGTGTTTCGTTTGTTTTCCACAAGGTGCCATATAGGCCATCATAGTCATTATTCACAATTCTTTTGCCAAATTAAACTCTCATTTTACATTACTCATAACTCAACAACAAACTTTGAATATCCAACAACAACATCAAGAATTTCACACAATTTGTCAATTTAACCCGAAACAAACAAACTTCACACATATAGGCGATTTCACAAGAATCAAAATTAGCCATACATACCTGGTGATGATTTTTCCTCCTACTTTATGCTTACACAAGATATCCTACTCTTGCCAACCTTGTTCTTGAAGACTCTTACTTCTACTCACTTCTTTTTACTAGAAATCAAGTTAAATAATCATGCATGAGTGTAAAAATTCTATTTTTAAAAACTATTATATGCAAACCTCTCTTTACCCAATTAAAACTGAAAATCAAAGAAAATAGTTAGGGTTTTTACCTTGAAAATATTGGGGAAGTTGAATCCTTGCCCTAGAATTCCTTGGAATTAAGTAGTTGGAACAATCTTTGAAGATGAAGAACTTCTCTCTCTAAAAACCCTCTCTTCTCTCTCTAATTTTGGTGAGATGATATGATAAAATGAAGAAGAAAGGTGTTATATTAAAGAAGAGATCGGGTCAAAATGTTACAAAAATCGGGGCCGGGGTCAATTATGCGGTCACTATGCGACCGCAGAATCCACATGCGGTCCGCAGAGTGACCGCAAAAATGGCCTCAAAGTTATGCAGGTTCTGTTAAGGAATGCGGTCACTATGCGGACCGCATGTTGATTCTGCGGTCGCAAAAGTGCACCGCAGATTTGACATGCGATCGCATATCGACCGCACTTTTGACACGATTTTTGGGAAACTCTCTGGAACGATTTGCGGTCAGAATGCGGTCCGCATGTCAGGTTTGCGGTCGCATTCTTGACCGCATATTTGACATTTTTCTCGGAAAAATTAATTCTCTACATTTTGAAACACATTATTCGGACCATGACACCACAACTACTAGGTTTTATTCACAAAATTTCTACCTCGGTCTTGGAAGTACAATAATCCCGCTAGTATACTACTGCTGCTGCTCCTCCTGCTCAAAACCCGGACCTATGCAAAAATGCACAGAAGTGTAGTATCAGCACAATCCGACCCCATGTGCTGGTAAGTGCCTGGCCTATCCCGGCGAAGTAGTGACAAGCCTAGGACCAGACACTCACATAAACCTATGCAGTTCTATATATGTATGTACCACAGAATAACAGAGATATTGAGTAACACAATTAACAAAGGAGGTAACATGCTGGGGGAGCACAATCAGAAACACATAATTAATCAGTAAAGTAAAAACAGAGTGTAGTAGAAACAATTATCACAAAACAAGAAATTTAAATGGTTGCACGGCATCACCCTTCGTGCTTCTACTCTCATCCTCACCAAATAAGCAGATAAAAGTGCACGGCATCACCCTTCGTGCTTTTACTCTCATCCTCACATCCATGGTACGGCATGATCCTTCGTGCATGGTTTAAACAACAACGGCACGGAATGTCCCTTCGTGCATAAATAATAAACATGGCACGGAATGATCCTTCGTGCATAATTTAAGTAACAACGGCATGGAATGTTCTTTCGTGCATAAATAGTAAAACAAGGCACGGAATGATCCTTTGAGTGAACATAAGTAAAAATGGCACGGAATCACCATTCGTGCATTATCACTCTTCCTCACCCAAATAACAATCACAGTCAATGGGCAAAAAGAATGAAACAAGTAACATGTACCATTCCGGCAAGGGAAACAATAATCATAACAATATCCCGGCAAGGTAACAACATCAACAACACAACAAAGTCCTGGCAAGGGAAACAATAATCAACCTTCACAACCCGGCAAGGGCTCAAGAATATGACTTAGTAATATTTCACATTAACTCACAGCATGTATCAACAAACAACTCACGGTCATGCTAGACTCCGGTGTATAGATGCTCGTCACCACGCCTATACACTGCACTCGATCACATAGCAATTAGCAAATTATTACACTAAATCCTATTCCCCCAAGCTAGGATAGATCAAGCACATATTTCAAAGCCTTGAAGTCCAATTAACCTTCAACTACCGCTTTACCTCGAAATTCAACCTTCAACTCGCTCGAATCTAATCATAATTTGTTCAATCACTTTAATAAATACTATATAAATTGGTTTGGGTGCATAAAAATGGTTTTCTCAAAGTTTTACTCAAAAATTCCCAAAATGCCCCCAGTCCCACGTGGTAGAAACTCGTGGTTCGGACCAAAATCCGGTTACCCATTCCCTCACGAGTTCAATTATATGGTTTGTTTTGAAATCAGACCTCAAATCGAGGTCCAACTCCCCAATTTATGAAAAACCTAGGCTATACCCAAAAACAATAATTTCAACCATAAAAACCTTTGATTTCTCATGGAAAACATGTTTAATGATGTTAGGAATTGAAAGAGTTGAGTAAAAATTGACTTACAAGTGATTTGGAGTGATATTTCTCTTGAAAAATCGCCTATGGGTTTTGGGTTTTGAAAGAATGGTGAAAAGGGGGTTTAAAATCGTTTAAGTATAAAATTGCACAGCTGCGGATATGGGAATTGTAAACATATGTTCACAATTGCGAATGTAACAGGTCCTGGCTGTGGATATCACATTTGCGAAGAAGTGCTTCGCATTTACGAACTTAGGACAATACATGGAAGCCTCGCATTTGCGAGAGTTTGTTCGAATTTACGAACGAGGTTCTTGCTATAATTCGATTATTTTCGAATGGGTATTGTCCCATTTGCGTATTGTGATGTATTCGCTCCGTCTTTAGTTATATTCGATGTGCGTAGAGGCCGATTTGAGGGGCAAAGGACCCATCAACTCATTTCTCATGAACTTGGGTTTATAGTCATTAAACTAATGCTAGAATCAAATATAGGGTGAAGACATTACCTTCTTGACGTTCAATCTTCTTGAACTCGAGTTCTAGAGTTCCTTCTCTCAATGATGATGTCCCAATCAAAATATCTAATGATATGTATATACATAATATATACACACATAATATATATACTTAATTTATAATATATATATATATATATACACACACACACCCGTTCATCTGAGGCCCACACACTCATGCGTGTACTTCATGCATGATTCTCCCTGCTTCTTCGGGTCATGTTGTGATGACAGAAGGTATACAGGTTAATCCAAGGAAGATGGAAGCATGCCAAATCCTATGCCAAAGGCATGGCAGTGCATGGCCATGGCACGGGTTCGGACGTGGCAGTGCATGGTTGGTCATGGTCATAGCATGGGTCAGGACGTAGCAGGCCATGGTAGTGCATGACCATGGCACGAGAGGGGCAACCATCCGTATGCCCAATCAATTTCGCTAGGTATCAACGATCGCAAGTATGAAATCCAACCTTTTGCTTCTTCCGGCAATTAAACTCAATGATAGCATCACTGATAAGGATAGAGTTTTGGAAGCTCCAAGAAGGCCATTTACAAGATCTCAAGCTAAGGAATTGCAAACTAAGGTTGCTGGACTTCAATGGCAAATAAAGAAGCTTCTAACTATGGAGGAAGAGCTCATGCCCCAAGGAGAAGAGTTGTCTAAGTTTTACAACTATTTGGTTGCTCAAATTGAAGTCCAAGAGGAGGAAGATTTGGTTACACAAATCTGCCCATGGAGTCACCAAATAGGCTCAAAATGAGCTTAAAAAAGTCCAGAAAGAGGTGTTACAAGAACAGCCCAATTGGAGTCCAAACAAATGGCCCAAAACAAGTTGTTTTAAGGCCCAAATCTGCCCCAAAGAGTCTTGGCCGCCCCTCACCTACCAAAGACTTTTCTTAGACATTAGCAACCACCTACCTCATTGTAATAATTGTGTTTTCCACTACCACCACCCCACCTAGTTTTTAATGTTATTTTTATGCCTTTGTACTCCTATATATAGTGTGTTCTTCTGCTTCATAAGGGAGATCATTATTGAGTGAGTATATCATATTTTGAGAGTTCTTTTGAACCTTTGTTACTTGTGCTTTGAGATTTATCTTTCAACCTTTACTAGTTCATAGTTCAAGGTAGTAAGATTACTTCTCTTTTGTGATATCTTTGATTCCTTTGTGGTATTCTTAGAAGGCGATTAATACTAGTATTAATTGTTGTCTCAAGTTACTCGTAAAGTGGTCAAGATCCGAATCTATTGTTTTGATTTGCTTTTAAGTAAAGGCGTTTGATTTCTTTCATAAATCAAGACGTTGTTACTTTGATATTGTCAAGGCTATAGAACTTGCGTTCTTGAAAGTTCTTGGTATTCTTTCCTTGAATCTTTCCCATATCCTTTATTTTCGTCTCTTTAATTCTAGTTGTTCAATTCCTGTTGTTATTGCTTCCGCATTTACTTCTCAAATTCTTACTCTAGTTTGGATTCCCGACCTAGTTGTTATCAAGTATATACATATATATATATATGTATATATATATATATATATATATATATATATATATATATATATATATATATATATATATATATATATATATATATATATATATATATATATATATATATATATATCAAGCCCAAAACATTAGACAGGCCCAAATGGAGATAAGCCTGGACGGGCGCGGGACCTGGACCAGGTTAGGTGCATCAAGGATGAGGATGGTAGAGTCCTGATGGGGAGTCTCAAGTCAAACAGAGATGGCAGGCGTACTTCCGAGACATTCTCAACGAGGAGGGGGACCAAAATATAGAACTAGGGAAGCTTTATTCCCATTTGCGAACCAGACCAAATTCTGGGCCACTTCGCTTTTGCAAAGTTTTGTTCGGATTTGCGAACCAATGCTATTTTTGGGACATCTCGCAATTGCGAGTGATTCTTCGCAATTGCGAAGATATCAGCTGGGGGAAAAATACGAGCTGTTTTCTTTTTCCAATATTTGCTCTAACGGCCTATCAAATCTTCAGCCGGGCCCTCGGGCTCCAAACCAAACATGCACACAACCTCAAAAACATACCACGAACTTGCTTGCGTGATCAAATCGCCAATATAACATCATCTTCATAGAATTAAGCCTCAAATTCATGATTTCTTCTTTTAAACTTCATAAACTTTCAAATTTGGAACTCATGGTTCAAAACACATCAAACGACGTTCAATTTCCGTCAAACTTTGCAGGAAGTACTTAAATAATATATAAGACTTGTACCGGGCGTCGAAACCAAAATACGAGCCCGATACCATGGCCTTTTAATCAATTTTCATTTCTATTTTCATTAATAATTTCAGAAAAACAATTTGACTGAAAAATTCATATCTTGGGCTCTAGGTCTCGGAATTCGACTCCGGATGCATGCCCGAGTCCCATATTTTCCTACGGACCTTTCGGGACAGTCCGATCTCGGGTCCGAGTCCGTTTACCAAAAATATTGACCGAAGTCAACTATATCAATATTAATATCAAATTTCTTCAAATTTTCCATAGAATTCACATATTCTAACACCAAAATTTTCCGGCTACGTGGCCGGACTACGCATGTAAATAGAGGCAATATAAAATAAGGTTTTCAAGGCCTCGGAAGCGCGGAACAGATGAGGAAAATAGGTGATGGCCCTTTGGGTCGTCACAGCAGATTACTATTCCCTGGAAATAATAAGATAGATAAATCATGAGTAACATCAAAAGTATATTACGATGTTTAACAACAACAACATAGCTAGTGTAATTACCTACGTGGGGTCTTGGAAGTATAGTGTACATAGACCTAACAGTACCTTACTTCCTGATGCCTTGTGCGGGCAAAAACGTAGTTTCCGATACGATATTCATTAAGTGAAATTTGTACATTACCTTTACTTTGAAGTTCATTGACTTTAACCTTAAATTCCTTCATTTGTCTGAGCTGAATATCAAGAGAAAATGGGCTAACTCAAGATACAAACAATGAAGTTTGTGGCAAGAGCACTGTAGATGATAATGTTGCAAAATTGGCACCATGTCTGTAATCTAATCAAATTGATTGCAAATATGGACTCAAAAATGGCAAACCTAATGCTTGAGATGCACATCAAAGAACACTAAAATATAATATTTGTTAATTTGGACCATAACACTTTTTATGAGGGCACAATAATGGAAAGAAACTAAAGACACAGGGTGCAATATACCTCCCTATGTTTCAGTTTATGTGAACTTATTTTCTTTTTTGTTCGTACCAAAAAGAATGAACCCTTTCTAAATTTGGTAATAATTTAACCTAAACTTACAATTTTACCCTTAATAAGAAGTTTTTATAACCACACAGATACTCACTACCAGAAAATGTGCCTATCGGAACAGTTATTTTAGCAACGGTTCACAAACCGTTGCCATAGAACATGTATGGTAACGGTTATAACCATTACAGTAGCATTTAGGTGATATTAGCACACTTTAACTATAGAACCGTTCCAATTGTAAAATAACCGTTGCCATAGATTCATCTGGCGCAACGGTTATCTGAACCGTCCTAATAAATCTATCTACGGGAACGCTTAAGTTGTATAAATTTGTATTGGAACAGTTATTTTTTTCTCCCTTATTTTCCCTCCTAAATTTTATTAGACCCACCAAAACAATCCCTATTCTTTTTATTTTTGAATTATTTTAATAATACATATATTAAATAAAAAAGCTTTTTGGCACTTAATTAATTTCCGATATCTGCTAGGCGCGCGATACATCTTCTTCACTGATACCCGCCCCATTCTCTCTCTATCAAAATTTTCTTTCTTCTTCAATGACCTAGGTTAAAATCTTCTTCTCTCTCTATTCTTTCGTGAGTTAAAAACTGATACCCCCATATATCTCTCTCTCGATGACCTAGGGTTTGTTGTTTTCGTGAATTTTCGAACAAATTGGGTTTGGGGTTTTATTCTAATAGGTGTCGAGAAGTTGTGGTTGAAGCTTGGGTTCATTTGTTTGGTGTCAACAATCAAATTTTTGGTGCTAAAGCTTGAAGAACAACTTCAAATTTCTGGAGTTGAGTGCCTGAAGCTGTTGCGTAGCCTATGCACTCCTTGACGCATCATGTATTCTTTCTCTACGCTTAAACTTGTGTCATTTTATGGATTTTGAGGGATTTTCGCAGTTCGACTCACGTACCTTTGAGGTTTGCAATCTGTTTCCTCTTTCAAGTTCATAGCTTGAACTCCCTGGCATCAAGCTCATCTGCTACTGCTGGGCTCTCTCAGTTTCAGCAATCTGTTTCCTCTTTCAAGTTCATAGCTTGAACTCCCTGGCATCAAGTTCATCTGCTGCTGCTGGGCTCTCTCAGTTTCAGCAATCTATTTATTTTACTTACAAAATACCAGTGAGTTTCTGCAGAATATGCTACTT
Source organism: Nicotiana noctiflora (assembly GCA_032618575.1). Classification (NCBI taxonomy): domain Eukaryota; kingdom Viridiplantae; phylum Streptophyta; class Magnoliopsida; order Solanales; family Solanaceae; genus Nicotiana; species Nicotiana noctiflora. The sequence goes on along the minus strand of JASVEL010011886.1, from coordinate 38,625 downwards.
AATTAATTAAGGACTAGATAGCTAGTAAGTAATAGAGAAATAAACAGACCTTTGCTCTCAGGTACTGATTGTTGTTGTGTAAACCAATTTCTTGATGTCCCTTATGTTACAATTTGTTATGAAAATAGAAAGCACTACTATGACCAAAAAAGACTAACTTCAAATTATAACTAGAAGAAAGATTGTAGTAGCTGGGTATAGTACTATAAAGTACTAGAGCTTATTGTTTGTTGACTTTTTTGTTGCCTCTTATAGAATATTTGATCACAATAAGTCATTTTTTGTATATATTGTTGGCGTGTAGTTTCTACGGCATGTTGCTTTTCTGAAGTCTATAAGCTCTACGTAATTTAGAAAATGCTTTAATTATGAATCTTTGTGAATACTGGAGATCCCAGGTCTTAAGCTATGTAATTGAAAACAGTCGCATTTTCTTTGAAATGGGAAAAACTATCTAAAGTAAAAATCTAAAGTACCTTTCTAACACAGATTTGAAGGGCAAACTGGCAAAGTATAAATCTAAAGTACCTTTCTGTTACTTATGTTTCAGCTTATTGCAAGCATGACCAATTATTACAGAAGGGATCATGTTCTAATGAATAATGTCCTTTTTCACCTTACAAGAAAATAATTAGTGTAATGTACGTTAAATGTGCACAAAAGCTTATAATGGAAACTAGAGCCAAGTGAACTGGAAGTAGTAGAAAGAAGGAGTTAGAAACTTGAAGGGGTCTAACTCACCCACAACTATTCCAATTCTTTGATTGAAAAAACAAATTGCTACCAAGTTCTAGTATTTTGCTGGAGAAACTTCAAAGGGGTCTAACCACCCATAACCATTCCAAATCTTCAATTGAAAATGAATTATGGTCATTTCTACCAAGTTGAAGTGGTTTGCTTGAGAAGTCAGAACATGAGCCAATGAAGTTGAGGTTCTGAGTTGTGGTTAGAAATAAGTGATGTCCCTGAATTAGGGTAAAGCTACGTACAATAGACCCTTGTTGTCTAACCCCTGACCGTCGCGCATAGCGAGAGCTTAGTGCACCGGACTGTCCCAAACTTTGACCTTTATTCCAGAAACATTTACATTGATGAAAGGACCATATCCAAACAAAACACGTTGATCTTCACATAGCCGAATAAAGGAGGAAGGAAACAGAAAGAAGCAAATGAATACTAACTGCTGACTGCACATCTATATAAATCTTAAAATGGTAGTCATAGGCATATAAATGAAACATGTGATTAGTAACCTAACAATTAAGACAGTTTACCTGATACAACATGTTAAAATACTACAGACATTTTTTACATCTTTTATCAGGTGCAATACCATGATCAGATAAGAAACAACATAATTAAGAGCCATATTTCACCTAATACAATTAATAGACTAGACAAGTAATCTAATACCTGAGTTACTACTATCATTCTTACTCTTTTTATCAACAGAAAAGGTGTCACGACCCTAGTTCACCAATTGTGAACATGTCGTGATGGCACCCAGTCCCCACGACTAGGTAAGCCTAACACGTTGCGGAATATACCAGTTATAAATACTTAAATAAGAAACAACGGAAAATAGCATAAAAGATATGTAATCCGTGCCGCTTGGCACATACATCCATCACACAATGAATAAAACACTACCAAGATCCGGAACCCCACGGTAACACAGACTAAAAGAGAAAATACAACCGTGGCTCTATGTGTAAAGAGTATCTAACAACAAAATGAAGAAAAATGTCAACTAGTACTACTAGAATAGAAGGAAAGCCTCCGGATCCGCGGACGTAGCGGATCATACCTCGAGGTCTCCCAAAAAGCTGCGAAATCACCTAGTACGAGCCTATCCTGATGTACCTGGATCTGCACAACAAAAGTGTGCAGAAGAGTAGCATGAGTACACCACGGCGGTACTCAGGTAAGTGCCAAGCCTAACCTCGATGGAGTAGTGACGAGGTAGGTCGGGGCCCTACTGAGAAAACAATAATATAATGATGATAACAAAATAAACAGTTTAAATGATAATAATTTCCGAAATAACAACATTATGATGATTACCGCAACTGTCTACAATTAAGCTAACAACAAATAACCAACTCAAATAAACAAATCCAGGATCTGTGGGAATTGAACCCACAGTCCCATTCTCAGTACCTCTGGGTCTCCGGGAATCGAACCCGCAGCCCATGTCTCAATAATATCTCAATAACTCAAAATCTCCGGGAATCGAACCCGCAGTCCCTACCCATAAGTCAGGATCTCGGGAATCGAACCCGTAGTCCTCATTTCAATAATCTCAGGATCTCGGGAATCGAACCCGTAGTCCATATTTCAATAATCTCGGGATCTCGGGAATCGAACCCGTAGTCCACATTTCAATAATCTCGGGATCTCGGGAATCGAACCCGTAGTCCACATTTCAATAATCTCAGGATCTCGGGAATCGAACCCGTAGTCCACATTTCAATAATCTCAGGATCTCGGGAATTGAACCTGCAATCCCCACCAATACTTCAGGATCTCGGGAATCGAACCAGTAGTCCACATTTCAATAATCTCGGGATCTCGAGAATCGAACCCGTAGTCCACATTTCAATAATCTCAGGATCTCGGGAATCGAACCCGTAGTCCACATTTCAATAATCTCAGGAACTCGGGAATCGAACCCGTAGTCCATAACCACAACAAGTAAGGGAATACACAGAGAGAAGTATAATATGCTTAGTGATAACTTCACCGATGAACAGCGCCAGCGATTACCAAGAAAACTCAAGTAAGTCAATTAAGCAACTAGACAGTTAGATTCTATCTAATCATGCTTTTCTAACTACTACCGGGTAGGAATATCGAATTTAACAACTAATAACAGGAATATCACTCATTGAACATTTTGAGTAAAGTATGTGTTCAACAACCAGCGCATGTACACGCCCGTCACCTCGCGTACAAGGCATTTAAAGTATCACAATAATATCATAGGGGTGAAAGTCCCCCACACGAAGTTAGACAAGCCACTTACCTCAATTCCGGTACAAAACCGCTAAGAAATAACCCTCTTGCCGCGAATGTCGGCCTCCACAAGTGTAGAATCTGATAAAAATCAATAGAATCACATCAAAATAGGCCAATTGGGCATTACCCAATCAAATTAACTCAAAATTCACCAAAACCCACAAGTTGCCAAACAATCTGACTTTCGGTACGCTTATCGAAAAATCACGACAATTGTATATTCGGGTTCCTTATCTCAATACGAGTTCGTGCATATAAAATTTATCAAAATCGGACTCCGTTTGCCCATTCAAATCAAAGGTTTTCTAAAGGTTTTGGTCTAGGGTGAAAACCCCCATTAATTACCCCAAATTCCTCCATTTTCATGAAAAACTTGCATAATATTATCAACAACAATCATAATTGGAGTCCATAATTGATTACCTGAAGAAACCCCTTGAATCTCCCTTCAAAATCGCCCAAATCGCCCCTTAAGCCGAGCCCTCAAAGTTTGGAAATGTTTATGAAATTTCTAACTTTTGATATAATTAACTCCCTGCGATTTCCGCTTCTGCGGACGAAATTCCGCTTCTGCGGATCCGCTTCCGCGACATTTTGTCGCTTCTGCGAAGCCCAGGCCTGGCTGGCCCATTCCACTTCTGCGGGCCTAAAGCCGCTTCCGCGAGGCCGCTCCTCCGGACAAAGGTCCGCTCCTGCAGAACTCTCCGCTCCTACGAACAGCAGTCCGCTTCTGCGGACTCGCCTAAGCGGAGGCTTGTCCGCTTCTGCGAAATTCCCCAACTCGTCTCCTGACCGCTTCTGCGGTCCCCATCCTCGCACCTGCGATGCCGCTCATGCGGACAAGGACCGCCCCTGCGCTCCAGTCCACTTCCGCGCTCCAATTTCCGCTTCAGCGGGCTCGCCTCTGCGGTTCCATTTCCGCAGGGGCGAAAATAACAGAGGCGGAATTCCCTAACCTGCAATTTCTATGATTTTCTCCCGTTTAACCATCCGAAACCACCCCGAGGCCCCCGGGATCTTATCCAAACACACCAACACATCCTAATACCTTATTCGAACTTGTTCCAATACTCAAAACACGACTAACAACATCAAAACCCATAATTCACATCGAATTCAAGCCTAAATTTCTTAAAACTCTCTGAATTACACATTCGATCTAAAACCCGACCAAACGACTTCCGAATGACCTGAAAATTTGCGGACATTTCCAAAATCACATAACGAAGCTACAGAAATCGTCGGAATTCCATTCCGACCCCCGGATCAAAATCTCACCTATCGTTCGGATTCGCCAAAATTTCAACCTTCGGCATTTCAAGCCTAATTGAGCTACGGACCTCCAAAATACATTCTGAATGCACTCTCAACCCCGAAATTACCTAACGGAGCTAATGGAACCATCGGATTTCCGTTCCGAGATCGTCTTAACACTGTTCCGGCTACGGGCCATTTTCTAGCTTCAAAGCTCTTAATTAGGGACTAAGTGTCCCAAAATGCTCAAATTTTCAGAACCGACTCTCCCGGCAACCCACAATAGCATAAATGAACTTAGGGGAACATTTAAATTAGGGATTGGGGCGTAATTTTCTAAAACGACCGGTCGGGTCGTTACATCTTCCCACACTTAAAGATTCGTTCGTCCTCGAACGAGCATAGAAAACATACCCGGAGTAGTGAAAAGATGAGGGTACTGGCTGCGCATATCCTGCTCGGTCTCCCAAGTCGCCTCCTCGACCGGCTGGCCCCGCCACCGAACCTTTACCGAAGCGATGTTCTTTGACCTTAGCTTTCTGACTTGCCTGTCTAGAATGGCTACTGGCTCCTCAACATAAGACAGATCCTTGTCTAGTTGAACAGATGCGAAATCCAACACATGTGACGGGTCACCATGGTATCTCCGGAGCATGGAGACATGAAATACGGGGTGAACTCCGGCTGGGCTGGGAGGTAAGGCCAACTCATAAGCAACCTCCCCAACACGCCTCAAAATCTCAAAAGGGCCAATAAATCTAGGACTCAGCTTTCCTTTCTTTCCAAACCTCATAACGCCCTTCATAGGCGAGACTCGAAGTAGAACCCGCTCGCCAACCATAAAAGCCACGTCGCGAACCTTCTTATCCGCATAACTCTTCTGTCTAGACTGAGCTGCACGAAGTCTGTCCTGAATCACCTTGACCTTGTCCATAGCCTCCTGAACCATATCAGTACCTAGCAACCTGGCCTCGCCCGGCTCAAACCAACCCACGGGAGACCCGCACCTCCTACCATATAGGGCCTCGTACGGTGCCATCTGAATACTAGACTGGTAGTTGTTGTTATAAGCAAACTCCGCCAGTGGCAAGAAGTGATCCCATGAACCTCCAAACTCAATCACGCACGCACGGAGCATATCCTCCAAAATCTGAATAGTGCGCTCGTACTGCCCATCAGTCTGGGGGTGAAATGCTGTGCTCAGCTCCACCCGAGTACCTAACTCCTGCTGTACAGCTCTCCAGAACCGTGAAGTGAACTGAGTGCCTCTATCTGAAATGATGGAAACTGGAATACCGTGCAGCCGAACTACCTCTCTGATATAGATCTCCGCCAGTCGTTCCGATGAATATGTAGTGCTCACCGGTATAAAATGGGCGGACTTGGTCAGCCGATCCACAATAACCAAATGGAATCAAACTTCCTAACAGTCCGTGGAAGCCCAGATACAAAGTCCATGGTGATGCGCTCCCATTTCCACTCTGGAATCTCAATCCGCTGCATCAATCCACCCGGACGCTGATGCTCATACTTCACCTGCTGGCAGTTGAGGCATCTAGAAACATAATCAACTATATCCCTCTTCATCCGCCTCCACCAGTAATGCTGTTTCAAGTCCTGATACATCTTCGCGGCACCCGGATGGATGGAATACCGCGAACTATGGGCCTCTGCTAGAATCGGCTCTCGAAGATCATCTACATTGGGCACACAGATACGCCCCTGCATCCTCATGAGTCCATCATCCCCGATGGTAACATCTCGAGCATCACCACGCCGAACTCTATCCTGAAGGACAAGCAAATGAGGGTCGTCGAACCGACGCTCCCTGATGCGGTCAAATAGAGAAGACCGAGAAACCACACAAGCTAGAACCCGGCCGGGCTCCGAAAGATCCAGTCTAACAAACTGCCTGGCCAAAGCCTGAACATCCATCGCCATAGGCCTCTCCGAAGCCGGTAGATATGCTAAACTCCCCAAACTCTGTGCCCGACGACTCAAGGCATCAGCAACCACATTAGCCTTGCCCGGATGATAGAGAATAGTAATATCATAGTCCTTCGGTAGTTCCAACCATCTCCTCTGACGCATATTCAGGTCCTTCTGCTTAAGCAAGTGCTGCAAGCTCCGGTGATCAGTGTAGATCTCAGAAGGAACCCCATATAAATAATGACGCCAAATTTTCAAGGCGTGAACAATGGCGGCTAGCTCCAAATCATGAACAGGGTAATTCTTCTCATGCACCTTCAGCTGTCTCGACGCGTAGGCAATCACCCTACCGTCCCGCATCAATACCGCACCGAGTCCAACTCGTGAGGCATCACAATATACAGTATAGGACCCCGAACCTGTAGGCAACATCAATATAGGGGCCGAAGTCAAAGCTGTCTTGAGCTTCTGAAAGCTCGCCTCACACTCGTCTGTCCACTGAAAAGGGGCACCCTTTGGGTCAATCTAGTCATAGGTGCTGCAATCGAAGAGAACCCCTCTACGAAACGACGGTAATAGCCCGCCAAACCAAGGAAACCGCGAATCTCAGTAGCGGAGGAGGGTCTGGGCCAACTCTCTGCACGGCCTCCACCTTCCTCGGATCTACTCGAATACCATCACTCGACACCACGTGGCCCAAAAATGCCACTGAACTCAACCAGAATTCACATTTAGAGAACTTGGCATAAAGCTGCTTCTCCCTCAGAATCTGAAGCACTATCCTCAAATGCTGCTCGTGCTCTTCCCGGCTCCGGGAATATACTAGAATATCATCAATGAAAACAATCACGAATGAGTCCAGATAAGGCCTGAACACACTGTGCATCAAATGCATAAAGGCTGCTGGGGCATTAGTCAGCCCAAAAGACATCACGAGGAACTCATAGTGACCATACCGGGTCCCGAAGGCAGTCTTCGGGATATCTGGCTCCCGAATCTTCAGCTGGTGATACCCAGGAGCGCAAATCAATCTTAGAAAACACATGTGCGCCCTGTAACTGGTCAAATAAATCATCAATACGGGGCAAAGGATACCGGTTCTTCACCGTAACCTTGTTCAGCTGACGATAGTCAATACACATACGCATAGAACCGTCCTTTTTCTTCACAAACAATACAGGAGCACCCCAAGGCGAAATACTGGGTCGAATAAAACCCTTGCCCAATAACTCTTGTAACTGATCCTTCAACTCCTTCAACTCAGGAGGAGCCATACGGTACGGTGGAATAGAAATGGGCCGAGTGCCCGACAACAAGTCAATAGCAAAGTCAATATCTCTGTCGGGCGGCATGCCCGGAAGATCAGCTGGAAATACATCAGCAAAGTCACGTACCACATGAACGGAATCAATAGAGGGAGTGTCAACACTGACGTCCCGCACATAGGCTAGATAAGCAGCACACCCCTTCTCAACCATACGCTGAGCTCTGAGAAAAGAAATAACACGGCTAGGGGTGTGATCTAGAGTACCACTCCACTCAATACGTGGAATGCCTGGCATAGCCGGCGTCACGGTCTTGGCGTGACAATCAAGAATAGCATAATGGGGCGACAACCAGTCCATGCCCAGAATAATATCAAAATCGACCATCCCAAGCAGCAATAGATCCGCTCTGGTCTCAAAATCACAAATGGTAACCAAACACGACCGATATACGCGGTCCACAACCAAAGAATCACCCACCGGAGTGGAAACATAAATGGGGGCACTCAAAGAATCCCGAGGCACACCCAGGTGAGAAGCAAAGTAAGAAGACACATATGAAAAAGTGGAACCAGGGTCGAATAGAACCGATGCCTCCCTGTGACTAACCATAATAATACCTGTGATAACAGAGTCAGATGCAACAGCCGCAGCGCGATCAGGAATAGCATAGAATCTGGCCTGTCCCCCCTCTCGAGGGCGGCCTCTGGAACCCTGACCCCCGCCCCTGGATGACTGGGCAGGTGGAGTGGCAGCTGGGGCTGGAATGATAGCCTGCTGGCCCTGAGAACCACGCGAATGCTGTGATGACTGATGAGGGGCTCCCATCCTACGCCTGGGCACTCCCTAACCAGGTGGCGAGTATCCCCGCACTCAAAACAAGCTCCGGGAGGACGCGGTGGCTGTGACTGACCGGCCTCACCCCCACTAGTCTGACCCCTGGACGGACCCCGCGCAGGAGGTGCACTGGAAACTGGGGGAGCATAATAAGGCTCCTGAGGTGCTGGAAGACCTGGAGTACTACCGGCTGCGGGCAATGCCGAGTGAACTGGTCGACCGGAATAACCCCCGCCAAAACGACCGGCTGATGAAGTGCGGGCACCAGAGAAATGGCCCGACTCACGAGACCTCTTGGCCTCTCTCTCCCTCCGCTCTCTAGGGAGCATACTCTCGATCCTCTTGGCAATGCTAACTGCCTGCTGATAAGATATATCTGTCTCAAGCTCTCTGGCCATGCTGGATCGGATAGGCGGAACAAGGCCCTCAATAAATCTCCGCACTCGCTCCCGAACCGTGGCTACCAAAGCCGGTGCATGCCTGGCTAGACGGGTGAAACTGATAGCATACTCCGATACTGACATGGAGCCCTGTCGCAACCGCTCAAACTCCGAGCGCCAAGAATCCCTAAGTCCCTGGGGAAAAAACTCCCTCAAAAATAGATCTAAAAATAGAGTCCAGGTCAACGAAGCAGACTCCTTCGGACTATCCAACTCATACGTGCGCCACTAGTCATAAGCGGCCCCACAAAACTGAAAAGCAAAGAAGGAAACCCCGCTGGTCTCCACAATCCCCATAGTACGAAGTATAGGATGACACTCCTCCAGAAAACCCAATGCATCATCTGAAGCCAAACCATTGAACACTAGAGGGTCATATTTCTTGAACCTCTCCAAACTACAATGCTCGTCATCAAAGGCAGCTGGCCCACCTCCGGGCTATGCTAGGGCGGTAGGAGGCATAACCATAATCTCTGAAACCTGTCCCACTGGCACTCGCTGCTCAGGTGTAACGGCTGTAGGAGTCTGGGCCCCTCCCCCGGCCTGAGATGTAGCTGCAACAAGAGGAAGCAGTCCTGCCTGGGCTAAAGTGGTATACATACTCATGAACTGAGCCAGGGTCTCCTGTAGTGCTGGAGTAGTAGAAGCTATAGTCGGTGTACCAGGTGCCTGCGTTCCAACCTGGTCTACCTGTGGCACCTCAACGGCAGCGCGCGAGGGTGATGTGGCTGCACCTCGGGCGCGTCCTCGTCCTCTACCTCGGCCCCGGCCTCTGACGGCAGCAACAGGGGGCGCAGGTACCTGATCATCGCGGTTAGCTCGTGTCCTCACCATCTGTGAGAGAATAGAAAGCAGTAGTTTAGATTTTTGATGCCAAAAATGTCGCACGACAAGGAATCCAAAAGAAATGAAGAGTTTCCTAAACGGTTACATAGCCCCTCGTAGATAAATACAGACGTCTCCGTATCGATCAGCGAGACTCTAAGTAACCGGTCCGTGTCCCGTGACTCCTATGAACCTAGAGCTCTGATACCAACTTGTCACGACCCTAGTTCACCAATTGTGAACATGTCGTGATGGCACCCAGTCCCCACGACTAGGTAAGCCTAACACGTTGCGGAATATACCAGTTATAAATACTTAAATAAGAAACAACGGAAAATAGCATAAAAGATATGTAATCCGTGCCGCTTGGCACATACATCCATCACACAATGAATAAAACACTACCAAGATCCGGAACCCCACGGTAACACAGACTAAAAGAGAAAATACAACTGTGGCTCTATGTGTAAAGAGTATCTAACAACGAAATGAAGAAAAATGTCAACTAGTACTACTAGAATAGAAGGAAAGCCTCCGGATCCGCGGACGTAGCAGATCATACCTCGAGGTCTCCAGAAAAGCTGCGGAAATCACCTAGCACGAGCCTGCTCTGATGTACCTGGATCTGCACAACAAAAGTGTGCAGAAGAGTAGCATGAGTACACCACGGCGGTACTCAGTAAGTGCCAAGCCTAACCTCGATGGAGTAGTGACGAGGTAGGTCGGGGCCCTACTGAGAAAACAATAATATAATGATGATAACAAAATAAACAGTTTAAATGATAATAATTTCCGAAATAACAACATTATGTTGATTACTGCAACTGTCTACAATCAAGCTAACAACAAATAACCAACTCAAATAAACGAATCCAGGATCTGTGGGAATTGAACCCACAGTCCCATTCTCAGTACCTCTGGGTCTCCGGGAATCGAACCCGCAGCCCATGTCTCAATAATAGCTCAATAACTCAGGATCTCCGGGAATCAAACCCGCAGTCCCTACCCATAAGTCAGGATCTCGGGAATCGAACCCGTAGTCCACATTTCAATAATCTCGGGATCTCGGGAATCGAACCCGTAGTCCACATTTCAATAATCTCGGGATCTCGGGAATCGAACCCGTAGTCCACATTTCAATAATCTCGGGATCTCGGGAATCGAACCCGTAGTCCACATTTCAATAATCTCGGGATCTCGGGAATCGAACCCGTAGTCCACATTTCAATAATCTCGGGATCTCGGGAATCGAACCCGTAGTCCACATTTCAATAATCTCGGGATCTCGGGAATCGAACCCGTAGTCCACATTTCAATAATCTCGGGATCTCGGGAATCGAACCCGTAGTCCACATTTCAATAATCTCGGGATCTCGGGAATCGAACCCGTAGTCCACATTTCAATAATCTCAGGATCTCGGGAATCGAACCCGTAGTCCACAACCACAACAAGTAAAGGAATACACAGAGAGAAGTATAATATGCTTAACGATAACTTCGCCGATGAACAGCGCCGGCGATTACCAAGAAAACTCAAGTAAGTCAATTAAGCAACTAGACAGTTAGATTCTATCTAATCATGCTTTTCTAACTACTACCGGGTAGGAATATCGAATTTAACAACTAATAACAGGAATATCACTCATTGAACATTTTGAGTAAAGTATGTGTTCAACAACCAGCGCATGTACACGTCCGTCACCTCGCGTACAAGGCATTTAAAGTATCACAATAATATCCTAGGGGTGAAAGTCCCCCACACGAAGTTAGACAAGCCACTTACCTCAATTCCGGTACAAAACCGCTAAGAAATAACCCTCTTGCCGCGAATGTCGGCCTCCACAAGTGTAGAATCTGATAAAAATCAATAGAATCACATAAAAATAGGCCAATTGGGCATTACCCAATCAAATTAACTCAAAATTCACCAAAACCCACAAGTTGCCAAAAAACCCGACTTTTGGTACGCTTATCGAAAAATCACGACAATTATATATTCGGGTTCCTTATCTCAATACGAGTCCGTGCATATAAAATTTAACCAAATCGGACTCCGTTTGCCCATTCAAATCAAAGGTTTTCTAAAGGTTTTGGTCTAGGGTGAAAACCCCCATTAATTACCCCAAATTCCTCCATTTTCATGAAAAACTTGCATAATATTATCAACAACAATCATAATTGGAGTCCATAATTGATTACCTGAAGAAACCCCTTGAATCTCCCTTCAAAATCGCCCAAATCACCCCTTAAGCCGAGCCCTCAAAGTTTGGAAATGTTTCTGAAATTTCTAACTTTTGATATAATTAACTCTCTACGATTTCCGCTTCTGCGGACGAAATTCCGCTTCTGCGGATCCGCTTCCGCGACATTTTGTCGCTTCTGCGAAGCCCAGGCCTGGCTGGCCCATTCCGCTTCTGCGAGCCTAAAGCCGCTTCCGCGAGGCCGCTCCTGCGGACAAAGGTCCGCTCCTGCGGAACTCTCCGCTCCTACGAACAAAAGTCCGCTTCTGCGGACTCGCCTAAGCGGAGGCTTGTCCGCTTCTGCGAAATTCCCCAACTCGTGTCCTGACCGCTTTTGCGGTCCCCATCCTCGCACCTGCGATGCCGCTCATGCGGACAAGGACTGCCCCTGCGCTCCAGTCCGCTTCCGCGCTCCAATTTCCGCTTCAGCGGGCTCGCCTCTGCGGTTCCATTTCCGCAGGGGCGAAAATAACAGAGGCAGAATTCCCTAACCTGCAATTTCTATGATTTTCTCCCGTTTAACCATCCGAAACCACCCCGAGGCCCCCGGGATCTTATCCAAACACACCAACACATCCTAATACCTTATTCGAACTTGTTCCAATCCTCAAAACACGTCTAACAACATCAAAACCCATAATTCACATCGAATTCAAGCCTAAATTTCTTAAAACTCTCTAAATTACACATTCGATCTAAAACCCGACCAAACGACTTCCGAATGACCTGAAAATTTGCGGACATATCCAAAATCACATAACGAAGCTACAGAAATTGTCGGAATTCCATTCCGACCCCCGGATCAAAATCTCACCTATCGTTCGGATTCGCCAAAATTTCAACCTTCGGCATTTCAAGCCTAATTGAGTTACGGACCTCCAAAATACATTCCGAACGCGCTCTCAACCCCGAAATCACCTAACGGAGTTAATGGAACCATCGGATTTCCGTTCCGAGATCGTCTTAACACTGTTCCGGCTACGGGCCATTTTCTAGCTTCAAAGCTCTTAATTAGGGACTAAGTGTCCCAAAATGCTCAAATTTTCAGAACCGACTCTCCCGGCAACCCACAATAGTAGAAATGAACTTAGGGGAACAGTTAAATTAGGGATTGGGGCGTAATTTTCTAAAATGACCGGTCGGGTCGTTACAAAGGGAGAACTTACTTTGTCAGAAGATGGCACAAGATTGCGAAGTGTGGCCAAATGAGCATTGATCCTCTCCCTTCTCCGTCTCTCTGCCTCGCTATGGCTCTTCAATGCAGCAATACTTTTCCCCTCTGATTTTCCAGTTGTATTATACATGAATTAGAAATAAGTGATGTCCCTGAATTAGTGCGCCTACTGGTTTATAAGTTACTATGTTCCATTTTCTTCTTGTTGTCTCTCCTGTTTCTTTACCCTTTATGATATCTACTTAGAAAGCCCTTTTGAACAAAGAACTCTAGGTTGGACTTTGGTATTTTGTTTAATCTGCCTTCTGAATTTGCATTTTCAAATTGTGCCTATCCTCTTTCTTCCCTTTGTTTGATCAGGTTATTCAGCATCTAAACCAGAAGAAGTCAAACGCCTTCCTGGTGGAAAGATAAAAAAGAAAGTAAGAACTTTCGACTTTCCTTTTTATCTGAAGCATGCAAATCTCTCTTTTAGAGTTTATATTGCCCCGTCCCAATTATAATACAAGACACGGTACAAATTTTGTGTGTTTATGTATGACTTTCCCTCTTTTGCATATATTTTTTCTAGAGTTCCATAGAAGCTTGAAGCCTAGAGTTCCATAGAAGTCTGAGTATTCATGAGGCTGTTCTTGAGCTTGAAGTTATACTGAAATGCTATATTGACAGACTCAAATTTAAACACAAAATGCAGAAACAAGTAATGATTCATGAATTTAACCATGTTAAGGGTTAAACACATGAACCACTATAGGCTTCAAACTTAGAATCATGGCAGCACTACCTCATGAATACTTAGAAAGACTTAAAAGCAGGGGAAGGAAGGTTTAATACATGAACCTAACCATGTAAGGATCAGGCCCTATGAACAAACATAATTTTTAAAGAGGCAAGCTTGCAAGTTTTAATTAATGTAAAAATAGAAGATAGAATTGCATAAATAACTTAAGGTAATTAGTAATTAAGTTTAATAAAGAGATTGGACTTTAGGACACAGACATAAGTGAAGAAAACTTTAAAGCATTCTGAGGGAAACATTACTAACTTTACTGTAATTTCAACATATAAATGTAACAAACATACACAATCATGTTAAAAAAAAGGGAGACAAGTCAAATTCATTCAAAGATTTCAATAAATAGGGGTTATAAGGTCTAAGAACGCACTACCCTCTCTAGAACCCCACTTGTAAAATTTACGAGGTTTGTCATTGTTTGTTAGCTAGTTCTTTATTACTACTAATTCCTCCACTTTATCGTATAGGTATCTATGGATAATGATGATAAAAGTTGGATAAATCTCATAAGATGGACGGATAAGTATATCCGTGGAGTGAATGATTTTCTTGATAAGGCATTTGAGCGAGCCGCCCAAGGAAATGAAATACTATGCCCTTGCAAAAAGTGCATGAATCGTTATTGGTATTATAGAAATGTGGTTGAGGATCATTTGGTTGTTCATGGATTTGTTGATGGTTATACCAAATGGATTTTCCACGGGGAAGGATTTTCCTCGAGAAGTACACCTCATGCAAGCAATAATGATGAAGGTTCTACCATGCGTGACGATATTGATTGACTACTGCACGATACATTTAGAAATATAGATGGTGAGGTAGAGGATGAAGAAGGATTTGGGGAAAGACTATCTGAAGATGCAAAGAAGTTTTTCAAATTGTTGGAGGAAGGAAAACAAGAGTTATATACGGGTGTGAAAATTTTAGTAAACTGAGTTTCATTATTCGATTGTACTTGCTTAAATCCTTGCATGGGTTGAGCAATGTGGCTTTCTCCGATTTGTTAGAGTTGATAAAAGAGGCATTTCCCTTTGCTCAGGTACCGGAATCTTTTAACAAGGCTAGAAACATGATAACAGGAGTTGGGTCTTCATTACGAAAAAATACATGCATGCCCTAATGATTGCATGTTATTTTGGAAAGGAAATGCGAATGCCGAGAATTGCTCTATTTGTGGGTCTTCAAAGTGGAAGAGTGGTAGTCCTTTGACTAAATCAAGCTCTAAAATCCCTGCAAAGGTTTTAAGGTACTTTCCTTTAAAGTCTAGGCTTCAGAGGATATTCATGTGTCCTGAAACAGCTGCTGCAATGAGATGGCATGCTTATGAACGACCCAATGATGGGAACATAAGAAATCCTGCTGATGGGGAAGCTTGGAAGGCTTTTGATTCTTTGCATCCAGACTTCTCTAGAGATGCTAGGAATGTTAGGTTGGGTCTTTCAAGTGATGGTTTCAACCCGTTTCGGACAATGAGCATTTCTCCTTGCACGTGGCCTGTTATGTTAATGAACTATAATCTATCACCATGGATTTTCATGAAGTCGGAGTATATAATGTTGTCTATGATTATTCCAGGTCCATCATCTCCAGCAAATGATATAGATGTGTACCTACGACCATTAATTGAAGAATTGAAGGAACTATGGGAAATTGGGATAGACACATTTGATGCTGAAACCAACCAAACTTTTCGAATGTGTGCTGCCTTAATGTGGACAGTTAGTGACTTTCCAGCATTAGCAATGCTTTCAGGATGAAGCACTAAGGGGAGACTGGCATGCCCCACTTTCAATTATGATACATGTTCTCAATATCTCAAAAATAGTCATAAGATGTGTTACTTGGGCCATCAAAGATTTTTGCCTCGTGATCATCCATTCCGACGAGATAAAAAGTCTTTTGATGGTAAGGAGGATCATAGACCTACACCTGCTCTGTTGTCGGGTGAAGAAGTGTTTGAAGCGCTGCTTGAATTCAACAATATCTTTGGAAAGAGAGATAAAAAAAGGCCTCGAAGTGATGAGGGTCCGTGGAGAAACAGATCCATTTTTTTGAATTGCCATATTGGGTGCATAACAAATTGAGGCACAATCTTGATGTGATGCACATCGAGAAAAACATATGTGATAGTTTGCTTGGGACATTATTAGAAATAGATGAAAAATCTAAGGATCATGAAAAATCTCGCTATGACTTATAAGAAATGGGGATACGAAAGGAGCCGCAACCAAGAATAAATAATAATGGAACTATAAGTTTGGCTAAATCTTGTTTCTACATGAAACCAAAACAGAAAAGTTTGTTTTGTACTGTCATGAAAAATGCTAAATTACCAAAAGGGTGTGCTTCGAATATTTCAGAATGCGTGCACGTGAAGGAGACAAAAATATCGGGGTACAAGGGTCATGACGCCCATTTTATAATGCATTACTTGCTCCAGGTTGCTGTTAGGAAAGTGTTGCCCAAGAATGTTTCATTGGCCTTGATTAGGTTGGGAAATTTCTTTAGAGCTATATGTAGTAAGGTCATAAGGCGAAGAGATCTTGAAATAATGCAGTGTGAAATTGTTGAAATAACATGTGAGCTTGAAAAGATTTTCCATCCAACATTTTTTGACATAATACCACATTTGCCTATTCATTTGGTGGATGAAATTAGACTTGGGGGTCCGGCTCATCTTCGTTGGATGTATCCCATTGAGAGGAACCTATGTAAGTACAAGGCCTTTGTACGTAATCGATCTGCTCCAGAAGCGTCAACAGCAGAAGGGTTTTTGGCCGATGAGTGCTTGACTTTTTGTTCGAGATATCTACATGATGACGTGAAGACAAAATTTAGTAGGTACCAAACTGTGGATGATGAGTGCTCTCAAAATTTGTCACCTATATTCCCTAATATAGGCCATCCAATTGGAAGTAAGAAACAAAATAATTTTCTCATGGATTCACAATTATGCTTTGAAGCACATCGATATGCTCTGTTCAATACTGGAGATGAACAAATGGAAAAGTTTATCGAGTAAGATAAATTATATTAATATTTATTTATTTTTTATATAATTTTTTCTTTATTATATGATTAAATTAGAAATGTTCTTGATTGTAGGGAACATAAAAATTTAATTGTTAATCATAGTAGATCAAATGCATGGGTAAGAGCGATGGATCATAGTCGGGAATTCAGCAATTCGTTTAAAGAAAAAGTTAAAAATATTGTATTGCCAGATTATATGAGATGGCTAGCCAAAGAACCTAATATGGTAGCCAAAAGATACATATGATATTTTGTTAATGGATACTGATTTCATACTAAAGAACGGGATTCCCGAGGGAAGATTCAAAATAGTGGAGTGACTTTAACGGCAACAACGAATAGTTTTGCTAGTGCTAGGGACCAAAATCCCATCGATGGAGAGGTTATCTATTATGGGGCGATTAAGGATATCATTGAGATTGATTATTGGGGTTCTTTTGGTGGTGTACTATTTAGATGTGATTGGTTTCGTAATCAAATAGATGATTATGGGTTAACTCGGGTGTACTTCAATAGATTATGTAGTACAGATGAACCTTTTGTGTTGGCATCACAAGTTTATCAAGTTTTTTATGTGGAGGATCCAATTGAGAAAGATGTTTATTATGCACGGAGTAAAGTACCTATTGATTTGTATGATCTGGAGGAAGAGAATTGTCCCAATATTAGAGACACATTTTGGCAGGAACCTAATAATGATATTGGTTCCTCATCTAGATTGCTTGATGATGACATTAGATGGTCAAGAGAAGATGTACCAGTTGATATCATTGATATTCCATCTCATGCACAAAATTCACATGACGAAATTGTGGAAACATCGGAGGAGGAGGATGGGTTTGATAATACTGATTGGGACTAGATGGAAGCATATGATTAAATAACAAATTATGAAATTCTTTTAAGTTAATTATTTTTTGAGTGAGTGATAATGGCTTTTTTGTTTATAAATATTTTATAATTATTTTTATTTACATCCTTTAGAATATTATTCTGACATGCTTCAATTTTGCAGGATTTGAGAGAGATTTCGGATACTTTTGCTCGGTTGTTGAGGCCCGTCCCTTCTCCCACGTCCTCTTTGGTTTAGTTGGTAATTTCTATCCTCTTTGCTTTATGCCTGTGGTTCAAACATATTAACATTTTGGTGCACTACTGATATGTCTATATCTGAGTGCTGTCTAATTCTACAAATTTTCCTTCGTAATGGGTGCCGTCAGGATGTCATTATAGGATCCATTGGAAAGTAAAGTGAGTTTGCTATGGGGAACTCTGTGGGAAAAGAACATAGTTATTCCTTTTTCAGTTTTAGATTTAAATGAAACATTTATATGTTTAAATTATCTGCTCTGTTACAACCTGGTTGCTATTTCAATATTGGTAACACGAACTCTATTCATTCGAAGTGATGATTTTCTTTTTATTCAGAATATATATGTTTGTAGATGTTTCTTATGGTTGGAGAGAATGTATTCTGTTAGTTGTATATGTTAGTCATACTTGTCCGATAGAGAGGTTGTACATTGTGCTTTATTGTATGTTGTCTCCCTTGTGCATTTGCGTACTAAAATAATCTTCTATTGGAGTTAGAAGTCAATCCATAACTCACACTGTGCTTTATAAGTGGAGTATATACTTTCTTGAATATGATGATCGGCCACTTCGCTTTTTTAACTGAAAGTTTATTGCTGTTTACGCTACTACTAAAGACTGAAATAGTTACTGTACAATTTTTTACTTGCAAATACATTTAGACTTCTAGCTTGGACACAAGATACTCATGATGTGATCTTCCTAATGCTTTTGTTAGGAAATCTGCATGTTGTTCTCCTGAGCTGATATGCAAAGTTATTACCATGTCTGATTGATTTTCTCTCTACTGAAGTGACAATTCACCTCTATGTATTTTGTTCTTTCGTGATAAACTGGATTTGTTGATATTTGTGGTATTGTCTTACTTTCACAATACAGTTTTACACATAAGTTCACCTCTGCTGAATAATCCTACTGGACACACTAGTCCAGACACTGTCAATGCCACGCTTCTATACTCAGCTCTTGAATATTGTATTCTATGTCTTTGACCTTCATGATATTAAATAATCTTCATACTTCATAATGAAACCTATGATTGAACTCTTCCTGTTTGGTCATGAAGCCAATCCGCATCACAATAAGCTTTCAGTTTCTCTAGCCTATTTGAACTCATCATAATTCCTATTCCAGGTTCCCTTTTCACATACCTCACACAGGTTGCTTCCCAATCCCGTGTGACTCTTTGGGTTGCTGTACGAATAGACTAAGGGTCTCAATTGAAAATGCAATGTCCAGTCTTGACAATGTCCAATACAACAACTTCCCAATTAGCCTTTGATATTTTCCTCTATCTTCAAGTAGTTCATCACATATTTCACCTATGACTTCATCCAGTTCTTTAGTTGTAAACATCGGATTGCTATAAAGTCCATGATGATTTAGCAGCACTCAGCCATGCATTTGCTATGAGCTCCAATTATCCCTTTTTCCTAATCTATAGAATTCCAATCCCAAGATATACCCGAGTTCCCCTAGATCTTTGATCTTGAATACCTTATTAGCCTTAGCTTAATTTCCGCAATTAGCTTTAAGTAATTGCAAGTCACGAACATATCATCAACATAGACAAATATGATAAAAGCACTGTCATACTTCTCTTTGTAAATAAAGAATAATCTAGGCAGCTTTGCACAAGACTAAATTCCAGTAAAGCATTTGTCAGCTTCAAAAAATCCATTGTCAACTGGCTTGATTGTATGTTGTCTCCCTTGTGCATTTGCGTACTAAAATAATCTTTTATTGGAGTTAGAAGTCAATCCATAACTCACGCTGTGCTTCATGTCTATCCATTTGTAACAACAGCTGAATTTTCCTTCTCTCAACTTTAGTTATTCTCCGAAGTATGTAAAGGAATATATCGAGGGAGCTAAGCCAATATTTTCAGTTGGGGAATATTGGGACACTTGCAACGACAAGGGCAGCTATTTGGATTGCAACCAAGGTATTATGCTTCTCTAGTAAATTTTTAAAACCGACTTTCCCCTGCAACTTATAAAGATTTCTCTCCATTTAGCTGGTACATGTTATTGAGCCCTCATTTGTTCTCTGGCGAGGGAGATAGGCATTAACTCAGTTTACATAAACCAAAAGTATATAGGAGTAAATGTTTGATTAGTTCAACTCAGAGTGAAATCAAATATATTCATTTTTCTAACATTTGGCTACACTGATGTTCAGCTTCTTTTGGCAAGTAAAGACAACAAGCTTTTACCCACGGCAGCAAGAGAACTTAATTATGTGAAAATGCAGGGTTCATGCAGTGTCATAATTAAAGGTCTTTAAATTCTTAAAACCTGTTAAGCTTCACCACAAGAAAAAAATGAAAGAGAAAAAGAGAAGTAAAAAAGGGCAATAAAGAAAAGGGTTATAAAACGTTATAGACAATCTGATGAAGTGCCTCAACAAAGTCACGTTACTAACAGAAAGCTAATATTGTGATACATGTTTCACAATAACTGAAAGTTTACTGCTGTTTACGATACTACTAAAGACTGAAACAGTTACTGTACAATTTTTTACTTGCTATAAGCGTACAGGAAATGTTATCATGTTCTCTGGTTAAGTTATCTCTCGAGTTCTCCCCAGCAAAATGGTAAAGGGATTGAGCAGAATCATAGCAAGTTGTGTTTCTTTTTTGTCACCATACTTGGAACTATATCCCAGTCCCAAATTGTTCTGTTGTTGAATGTTTTCTTGAATTCATTAGTTTGATTCAAATGTATATACACACAGCATGCCTCTATAGGATGGTTGAATGTTGATTAAACTGTACTGCACATCCTTTAATGTTTCTTCGTCCATCCCTTCTCTTCCTTGATTTCGCTCCTTCTCCAGCCTCATTTTTCTTCTCCTCCATCCAGTTGCTATCTCTTTTCCATTTCCTTCATGCTTCTTTCTTCTCTTTCCCATTGGCAACTTCCATAAAGACAAGTTGCAAAAGATTTTGCAACAATTTTGTTGTTTAGTTGCAGAACTCACTGTTCTCAATTTTTGACAAGTTATCTGGAAACACTGATATCTCATGTGGTTAGATGAAATGTGAATTTTGAGACAGTTGTTACCAAGAAAATTTGTCAGCATAGTAACTGCAACGGATTTGTCTTTCTGGGGGGTCTTCGATAATGGAAGAGGTTTTATTCATGTTCTTGTTTTGAAACTATTGTAAGCCGGTGAGACAATGTTGTTTTGTTACTTTTTGTTACAAAGCATAACTCTATCCTGCTGTAGCATTGTCTGATATTGTTAAAGCATAACTCTATCCTGCTGTAGCATTGTCCGTCATATCATGTATGCTCCTCTGTTATTGCGAAAGGAAGATCCTGTTTGGTTGAAATTGCTTGAAGATCCTGCAAAAGTAACAATTGCCTGTTTCCAAAGAACTCCAGTTTTACTGCATAGTCCAGTTCTGTCCAGTTTTACTCCAATTTTACTGCAGAGAACAAAAAGCTTTACTCCAGTTTGCCTGTTTCCAGGTTTTGCTTCTTTATCTTTATTACCATAGAACATACGGTTCGGTCCTCCATCTGGATAGTTATAATAGTAGCATATGTAGTCACTTGTATTAACATACAAGTGAGGCATTAGCAACATTTGCTTAAGTTCTGTAGTGATTCTTGATTTTGTAGCTTCAGCAGCAGCCTCATCGGCCCTCTTGCCTAGATTCTGTGAGTTATATTATGTTTGCTGCTTTTGCTAACCTATATTGTGTTTGCGTTTCAGAATCTGAAAAATATTTGATTAGTCATGAATCAAGAAGGGTGGTCAAGCAAAAATAAGAAAATATCCAACTGCATTTCAGCTGGATCACTTGCATCCTTGCGAAATCAAAGTGTTTCATCGTTGACAACAAAAAGAACCTTCCAAGCTACAAGATCGTTGTCAACAAAAAGAACCTTCCAAGCTACAAGGTCAAATGCAAATGAAGAACGACATTCAGAAGGTGGATTACCTTCATCTTTGCAAAACCAAAAGGTTTCATTGTTGACAACAAAAACAACCTTGAAATCTCTAAGGTCAAATGCAAATGAAGAACGACAATCCGAAGGTGGATCTCAATTGCAAGAACAAGTGCAGCAAGTGCCACATAATTGCACCTCTTTAGCAACACAAGGAGTACATGAACAAGTGCAACAAGCGAATATTGATTTCATCACTCCTGCATCACAGGGAGTAGATGAACGATCTGATAATTCTCCCACTAATGAAGCAGTTTCACAAATTGAGGAACAAGGCAAATATATATAAATTTTAATCATAAACTTAACTCAAAATAGTGATTAATCATTATCTTTGTTTTGTATATTGCAGGCCCCTCCTCGCCAAAAAGAAAAAGAGGTCGTACTCAAATGCCAAGGGTTCATGGTAGAAAGGAGCGTAAAATAATCACTCTAAATGAGTATAATCAACCCGTTGGTCCTACTAAAGAAGTTGTACAAGAGTTGGCTAGCTTCCTCGGCACATTGGCAAGGAGTGGGACTTTTTGTCCTCTTAATATATTTAATTGGAGGAAACTAAATACAAAAGATGATATGTGGAAATATATCAAGGTATGAAGTTCCCAATGTCCAATAAACATGTATGATATTTTTTATTTCTTATACTAACCCAATTGCACTAAATTTGTAGGAAAATTATGACATTCCTCACGAGGCGAAACAATAAGTTTTTGATTCAGTTTGTGGTGCTTGGAGAAAGTATAAGAGTCAATTGGAGGCAACCCACTTCACAGCCTATGAGAATGATGAACTTCGAATGAAGAATAGGCCACTAGATGTTCCGGAATCTCACTTGAAGGATTTTCTTACATATTGGAACTCCGAGCCACACAAGGTAATTACATCCAAAATAGATGCTCTAATTGGTTAACGATTGATCTTCTTAGTATTTTGCTAATTCCTTATGAAGAGGTACAAGGGTTCTCTTAAAACATATATTCTTGGGTGTCTCAGACTTGACTACTTGTAATGAATTACAAAAATAATTTATTTGCAGAAAATGTCCGAAACCAATATAGAGAATCGAAGTAAGTTGAAGTGTCCACACACTGCTGGTAGAACGCCTTTTGCTCTAATTCGCGAGGTTTGATGTTTTATATTTCTTATTTTTTATAAATTATGAACTTGCTAAGAAGGAAATATACCTGTTTTCATTAGAAGGAAAATAGGTATATATTTTCTAAATAGGTGACTTTAGAACGTGCACTGGGCCTTAACTTTATAAAGAAGGAAATATACCTATTTTTTATAAATTATGAACTTGCTAAGAAGGAAATTATGAACGCCTTTTGCGCCTTTTGCTAATTTTTTATACCTGTTTTCATGTAACTAGGAAAAAAAGAAGGAAATCTCTGATACTTCAGATACATTGTCAAGTAAGGACATATTTGTAGCTACAAGACAAAGAAAACTTGGCCGGGTATACAAAAGCTCATATGACAATGCGAGTAGTAAAATTGTACGAGATTTCTAATTTAAAACTCATATTACAATTCTTAATTATTGATTCAATTTTAGTTACTTAAAATTCTTTTCTCTTGTATTTGGTTTGTAGGCTGAAATGGAAAAAATACAAGCAACTCAGCAAAGTGAAGATGATAGTCATTGAGTTGACGCTTTTACTTCAGTCATGGGACATGAACATCCAGACCGCGTTAGATTGTATGGATGAGGGGTTACCAAGACTTTGTTGAAAGGGCAAAAAGGGAATCTTGGATCTTCTTTAGATGCTGACGAGAGGATGCAACAGAAAATAGAGGAAATGGAAGAGAGGATGCAACAAAAAATTGGAAGAGAGGATGCAACAAAAAATGAATGAAAAGTTGAACGAACAAAAGGATGCTATGGAACAAAATATTACAATGAACGTCATCGCACGACTTCAACGTTTGAACCCAGATTTGCAACTTGATCCTGACATGTTAAGGCTCAGTGCACGTTCACCTGTAGATGCTTCCTCTACACAACAAGCTGCTGTTCAACTAAACAATCGACCATCTGCTAGTAGCAATCAAGGTCAGCATATACCTTTGCATCTCTCACAGTGGTTCTTTAGAAACTCTTAATCTTAGCAACAATCTCACCTGACTTTGAAAAATTAGGAATATTTAGAATGAAGTTCAAAAATTTGAAAAATCTTCCCAATAAATTGCCTTTTTTTGAAATCCAGAATGGATAATATGAAGGGCAGTTGGAAAATCTTCCTCTTTGTCTACCTGTTAATGCAACTCTAACCTAAGATGAAATACATATTCAGAGAATAGCTAAAGATGATTCCTTACTGGAATTTTGTGCAAAGACTGCTTTTCCGGCTTCCTCATTGGATAGGAATGATGCAAAATAGGTGTAGTTGGCAGTAATTGCCTGTATATATTGTGCAAAGAGTGCATTTACTGCTTCCTTGTTAGCTAAAGAATGATTAAAATATTGTGCAAAGAGTGCATTTCCTGCTTCCTTGCATCCGTACGAGTTACATCTGTTTAGATCTAGCTAAAGATTTTGCGAGTCCTTTTACGGCATGACAACATGAGAACTATAGTTTTTTTTCATGTAGATATGTTTATTATTGAAGTTGGATTTCATTGGTTGTAAAGAGTAGTACAAAATAGACTAGCTATTAAGTTTTGGCACCAGTACTATTGTTCTGTAAAGAATACAGCTGCAGCAACATGCAGTTATCAGGCTGCCATACCCGGTATCGATAATCTGAATCGTTTCGGCCATTCTTAATACAAGAATATTGTTTATCAATATAAGGACAAGTCTTGTCTGAATACAATGGCTTAATTGAAGTATTAAAAACCCATTGTCCATGTGTGACACTACATTCATCAGGATCAAAATCAAGACGATCGTCTGTTGGATTGTCTAGTTGATAGCTCTCTAATTATCTATCATCTATTAAGCCAAGAAAGAAATAAAACATATATCAGCACGACAAAAAGTATAACGAAAGCAATTAAGATCGACAAGCTGGTGCACACCTGCAAAATTTCTTTTAGTTGGATATATATATATATATATATATGTGTGTGTGTGTGTGTTTCATTTGCCTTGGAGTACCTGTGCCGAACAAAATGAAAATAAATGAGTATTTCGTGTGGTTTCTTTATAGTGTAATTCACTAGAAAAAAGTTCACATTTTCTGAATCTGTAGAAGGAAGGAGAAATCAGGGTTATTGCCATAGGAGTTGAATTCAGATGTATTAGCAGCCTGCGTCCTGTTTCATCTTTGCAAGTGGTCTTGAAAACAAGAGTAACATGGCTTCACATGCTTATTCAACTCCTGCCTTGTCACTATCTGCACATTGAAAATGCTATTTGATGTGTTAATAGTTGCTATCTGGTTGTCCTTATCTTCCTCAACAATGATGATTTGAACAATGTGAATTTTCATCTTTGTTCTTATTCTTTTGATAAGTGCCAACACAATTGGGACACTAACACAGTAACACATTATATTTGTAGCTGACCAAATAAGAAATACATGAACAGAGACAATTTATTCTTACATGGGAGGACACACCATAAATTTTCCAGACTTTTCAATCAAGGATTTCTTATGGTTTTATAGACTACTCAATAAGATTTTCTCATATGGTATCATGGCTAACCTTGATAGGAAGGCAGTTCATCCTCTGCTCTATTTCACTATCACTGCACTTAAGTTTGCTTCAAATTTTAGAAGATCCAAAAAAAGTGTTTACGTAATTGATCATGCAAAAACTTATAGTATTATGAGTACTGGTGAAAGTGCTGAAACTGAAAGGTGAACACCATTTACGATAAACTGAAGTTTACAGATTTCATTTCACAGGACATTGCAAGAAATGTTAGTGTTATAGCCTTTGAAAATGTGTAGATTCAGATACATTGGAACATTAGTCAAGATTTATTTTTCTATGTGATCAGTCTAGAGATCCTCTTCTAACTCACCAGGGTATGCCAATGTGAAAGCTATATTAACTCTTTTTCCATCAATAATAGTTTGACCAGAAAGAAATGGACACACAATCCTTTTTCTTTTGGCAGATTTTGTCCATCTCATGTTGAAAGGATGGATATGCTCTAATTCACAACTGCAAGATGAAGCAAACAGAATGATGAAACATGAGAGTTTTTAGAGGATTATGATTATCATTTTCTTAGATTATGATTATTATTGAACTGAATCACTTACTATTATTAGATCGGGTTCTCTTTATGGGAAATAACTTTATTTATCCTCTTTTGTAGGTGGAGTAGATCAAGAAATGGATGATGAAGACGATGAAGAACTAGACCTTACTCGAGATGAAGTTTTAATTGTTATCGATGAATGTTCTAGGAATCTTTTGATACCAACATTTTTTGAAACTTATTTACACTCTTGAAATGTACTAAACTTATGCACTCATGAAGAACATTAATTTGTTTTATTGATATTATTTGTTTGATGGATAATTTTATATTATTAATAATTTCGTTTTATCATGTATTTAAATTTTAGTATTATTATAAGTGTAAATATTTATTTATAATAGGTGCTATTTTTTTGCTATTAATTGAACTGATACAATAGCCTACCAGAACCGTTGCAATAGGATACAAATGGTGTTCCAGTAGGCAATGTAAACCGTTGCCATAGGTCCCATAAACTGTTCCAAAATGATTTACAGACCGTTCCAAAATGCATATTTAACCGTTATGATAGCTTAAACAAACCGTTGCTATATCCAACATAACCGTAGCAATAACTTATATATGTGTTTCTTTAAATAATACGGCAACGGTTAAAAACCGTTGTATAAACAATATAGTAACGGTTTAAAACCGTAACAATTGAAAAAAGTAACCGTTCCAATAGATGAAGGGAAAACCGTTGCAATAGACATATATATTGTCACGGCTATGAAAACCGTTACAAGAACCGTTCCAACAGACCTATGGGGACACAGGCTGAAGTGACGGTCTGTAAACCGTTCCCAAATCACTACGGTAACGGTTTGACAGTCTATTGGAACGGTTTTCCAACTGTTACAATAGACCAATTTTTTAGTAGTGACTCTCGGCTCCTTTTTGACTTGTTTAAGATCACAAATTCTAAAGAGGTCGTTTGGTAGGATGCATTAGATAAACTAATGCGTGCATTAGTTTTGTGTATTAATAATACCTTGTTTGGTAGACATTTTGAACATATGCATTAGTTATACATCATATTTGATATTATCATATGCATAACTAATGCATAAAAAGCCATGGTATTAGCAATGCAATGAATTCTAATGCATGCATTAGCTTAGTTAAAGATAAAATTATCCTTCAAAATTTATGCTTGATTAAAATATCCTAGTTATTATATTAATGCAAGTTTAAAATAATCCAAATAATAAGAAATAAAATTATATCTCTAGTAAATAAATAAATACTTAGCTCTCTCTCTCTCTCTCTCTCTCTCTCTATATATATATATATATATATATATATATATATATATATATATATATATATATATATATATATATATATTAAATAAGTTTTTGTTAAACTTTTTCATATAAAAATATTTTTCAAACATATGATTCTTTTAAAAAGTTAGAGTGATAGACTGGTTTTAAGGATATTTTTGTGAATAACCAATTCGTTGAGAAATTGTGCAAATGCTTTAATACATCAAATCAAACAAGGGTTAAGAAATATGTCAGCATAACTAATACCAGCATAACTAATACACATAACTAATACTAACAATACTAATACACGCTATTCAAAATTATTCTTATGCACCTTATCAAATGGTATCTAAAAGTTTTTATTTTTTCTTAAACACAATGCTTAATCAAACAAGTTTAAGTAAATTAAAACAGAGAAAGTACATAGCTACCTAGGAGCCTAGGACTAAGGAATTGGAAATAAACCTACGGACAAAACAGAAATGGACATGTATATGTGCCTTCGATCTCAAGATACTTCCGAGTTCCGTCTGTACGTAGTGGCAATGTGGAGATAATTATCTAAAACTCATTCAATTAATTCCATACAGTAATAATGCAAAAATAATTTCACTCTCAGATCACCTAAGTAATTACTATAGGTAATCGTCCATGAAAAATGGTTTCACGCATGGATAGGGGCGAAGCAACCTTTACTAAAGGTGGTCAGTTGACCACCCTATATCAAAATATTACAAAAAGTTATATTGTGTATAAGTAAAATATTAGATTTTAAATATATATAATATATATTGAATATCCTTTGTATGAAATTTTTTTTACTTCTTTTAAGCCTGAATATTCTTGGAAAATTTTCTGGCTCAACCATTGCGGCTCGAAACCAGGACCTCCTGATTACATGGAAAACTTTAACAGTTACGCCAAGGCTTCCGTCAAAAGAGAAGGTGTATTAACCATATAAAAAATAAGACAAGCAACCTACTAGTATATATGTTAAAACTTGTAAAAAAAAAAATTAAACTGTGGTCTGTGCGTATAATTTGAATTAATCCAGTAATCAAAGAAAATAGAACTTCTAATACTTACACTAGAAATTCAGATATTATCACATTAAAAGACATTATTATTTCAACAGTAAGAAATCAAGTATCTAAAGCTAAATGATGGGAGAAAATACCAAGAAAATCAATGATGAGTCTGCCATCACTTGACCGTCCGACTGATTTTCTGAAATAAGTCATTCCATAAGGAGACCCTTGAGATGGGAAAGCTGCATTAAATCCACCTGTATCAGTATTTGAATCTCCAAAATTAAAAATAGCCTTAAATGCACATTTGCTTTCCACCAAATTAGTTGTAGTTACTATAAAAAGAAACCAAACCGCTATGAATAAACATCATAAGCTCATTCTTAATAATGGCCTCATTTTACTGTTGTTTTTCTCCCAAAAAACACTAAAGCATAGCTCAATGTCGGCTGAAGGTTGAGGTAAGTAAAATGAAGGCTTTAGACCTTAAAATTTGGGTTGGGCGGAGGGGGGGAGGGGGAGGGTCTCCCAATGTTCACTAGTAATAGGTTTATGGATTATTCTAAATAGCACGAACTATTTTGTTTATGTTATATATAAATATATTATATTATGGGTGTTTATTTAGCATTTCGTTATGGATAAATATTACTTTCGATAAAAGATCATCTATATCTGGTACAGTAGCAGTTTACATCGCGGCTTGTAGTAGCAGCTTACACAACAGTTTGTAGTAGTAGCTTACACAACAGTTTCATTTCTCCTATAAATAGAAGAGATTTTAGTTCATTATGTACATCAGTTTTAAAGTTGAATAATATATTAGTTTACCTCTATACTTGTTTTTAGTTTATTTACTTTACAGTTGTTATTTTATAACACGTTATCAACGCGAGACTCTGTCATCTTGAGCAAATACTTTGAAAGTATTAGATGTACGATCTTTCATTTTCTAAATAATGTCAAATCTTTCTAAACTTGAATTTGTCGCCTTGGATATATCGGGCAAAAGCTACTTCTTTTGGGTGTTTGATGCTGAAATCCACCTTGATGCAATGAGTATGGCAGACACCATCAATGACAAAAATATGCATCAAACCAAGACCGTACCAAATCAATGATATTCCTACAACATCATCTTGATGAGGGATGGCAATGGGGTGGGCGGGAGTGGGGCGGGTTTGAGCTTAACCCGCAAAAATTCCAACCCACCCCGCCCCGCATAGCAGCTTTTTTATTATTTTCAACCCACCCCGCATTGCCCCGCAAAGACTCGTGCCGGCCCGTCCCCACCCAACATTTTATTTTCATTTGTTATTTTTGCTGAAAAAACACAAATCTAATATTTTATTTTTTCAGTTTCTTAAATCCCTCATATCTAACGATTATAATTTTATTTTCAGAAATTATAATAGAAAATGTGATACATTATTTAATAGTCAAGCAACTTTGATAGTTAGCCACGCGAAAGTGTTTCAAGTCATTCTCTAGCAAAAGTTTTTCGCATTTTTCTTTGTGATCTCAGCTTTTTATCTATAAGTCGATTGTGTAATAGTCTTGTACCTTTTTCAGAGTGTGAAAACTTTATAGAGATTGTAAAAAGATTTTTTGAATTTATTATTCATATTGTATCTATATAGTTTTATTACCTTTAAACCGGGCAAAATCATTCTAAGTATATTGTAAGTCTTTCAACTTCTCAGTAACTCTGATCGATTAACAAGTAAATATTTAAGGCAAATAAAACCATGTTCATAAATATTTCCATTAAAAATTAAAGGGTGCTTGATTTCGGCTATATTCCGAGTGAGATTAAAAAGATAGTGCTAAGAATAGGTTAAAAGGAAAAGTGAAAAGAATGAATAATGTCTCACATTTGTACACTCCATAGTGATTTCCAGAGTAAACCCGCAAGGAACTAGTACTGCAACGGAGTCCCCAACTGCCCCGCCCCGCATTAGATTTTGAAAAATTAGATTCACCCGCCCCGCCCCTCATAAGATCAAATTCGCCTTGCCCCGCATAAGATCAAAACCGCCCTGCCCTGCCTCACTCCGCACCGTCCCATTGCCAACCTTATTAATGAGGGTCTGAAAATGGAATATCTTACTTTTAAAGATCCAGTCATAATGTGTAACAATTTGAAAGATAAATATGATTACATGAAGATGGTCGTTCTTCCACAAACATGATATGATTGGACTCATCTAAGGCAACAAGATTTTAATCTATCAGTGAGCATAATTCTGTTATCTTCGAATTATTTTTCAATTGAAATTATGTGGTGATAATATAACTGATCATGATATGTTGGAGAAAATTTTCACCACTTTTCATGCCTCAAATATGCTCTTGCAGCAACAATATCGAGAGATGATATTAAAAAAGTATTCTGAACTTATCTCACATCATCTTGTAGTCGAGCAACATAATGGCTATTAATGAAAAACCATGAAAGCCGACCTACTGGTTCTTGTCCATTCCCTGAAGTTAATGAGACAAACTTCCACCAAGCTAAACGTGGAAGAGGTCATGGTCCCAGTCGTGGTCATGACCGTGGTCAGGGAAGAAACTCTAATCTTGTTAATAATAATGCATCAAAGAACCATCATCCCCACCAGCATTGCAAAAGGAAAGTACAAATCGTTAAGGGGTGCAAGTAACAAATGCGGAAAATGCATGCTATATTTGTAGAGGAAAAGGCACTGATCACGTACCCATCGTACGCCAAAGCACCTAGTTGAGCTTTATCAAGCCTTCCTAAAGAAGAATGAGAAAAATGCTAAAGCAAATTTTATTTCTGAAGATAATGTTGACTTCATGAATTTAGATGTAGCTGATTACTTTGCACGATCCCTATTGAGGTCAAGATGCGGAAAGCGCGGCTTAGGTGGTTTGGTTATGTGAGGAGGGGGGTACAGATGTCCCGATGAGGAGGTGTGATGGTTAATATTGGAGGGCCTACGGAGAGGTAGAGGTAGGCCAAAGAAGAGGTGATTAGGCAAGACATGACACAACTTCAGCTGACCAAGGACATGACCTTTGATAAGAAGTATGGAGGTCGAGGATTAGGGTAGTAGATATGTAGCATAGAGTGTTCATAATAGTAGTATTAACATGCAACCTTACTTTCTGTTGGTAGTATATTTTTATGATTAATTGATAATAGGCGAAATCGAGATGATTTAGCTATTGTTTATGCTTCCCCCAGATTATATTCCAACGTAATAATATGGTTAATTGATGAAAAATAGGCTCTAATTATGATTTGTATACATTGCAGGATGATGAACTTATATGACGCTTTCAAGAGGCTATTGGAATGATTTATGAGCAAGAACTACCCATCGGAGCGGAGTGCGTGCAAGGACAAGACAAAGAAATAAAAGAAATAAGGCTCCAGGCACGCGAGCAGGCACGTGAACACATGCGCGAGCTTGCGCGTTTTAAGAAGGGTTAGGCAGAATGTTAGAGTAGGCGCGCGAAGGGCACGCGAAGTAGTGCGCAAACTCACGCGTTTCCTTGTCCGAAAAATAGTATTCAGGAGCAAAATTTAAAATTTAGAGATGTCACACCTCCTTTTTTCTTACCTACTGGAAGAGCCTATTTACTATACCCCGGGAAGGGATATAATAAAAAGGAAAGAGTTTTTTCCAATTTAAGGACTGTCAGAACGGGATTTATTTATTTAATTTCAGAGTTGCCACTTATAAGATTAATGGTGTCCCAAGTCATCGGTTGAATCCCAAACCGAGGAAAGTTTGACTCTGTTACAGTATGCGAACTAGAAATCTGGATAAGGAATTATGTTAATCCGGGAGAAGGTGTTAGGCACTCCCGAATTCCGTGGTTCTAGCACGGCCGCTCAACTGCTGTATTTGTTTTAAATTTCTATATATGTTTATTTTTTATGTGCATTTATTAATATTCCGCTTTATTTAATTTTACAAAGAATTACAACGTCGTGAAAATGTATCTCGAACCACGCGGTACCAGTACTCCCGTGACTTTTAACATATTTCGACTTCGTTGAGACTTGGATTTGGATCACATAAATGTGCACCCGTATTAAGAAGGTAATATTATTACAAATCGTGCCTAAAGTATCTACCTCTTTGTTAACTTTGGGAAAGTCCGTGAAATTTGCTAAATGGTCCTTCCAAATCTAAGATTTTCATAAAAATTTATTTGAGGGCCCTGCAATTGTGTATTTAATGAGGTGGGGCTCATCTCATTTTATTAAGGTCATATCTAAAGGATACTATATTTTCTATGTGTTTTGTCTCTAATAACAAAGGGAAAAATCTTAATTGTTTATCATGACCTAATAATTTGCATTCTTGAGCCACAAACTCATAAGGTCTAGGCTTATTTTATATTGGGCTTGACTACAGCCCACGTATCAATATCCATGTCCAATTATAAATCTAATGAAGTTCAGATTCAGGACATTCGCGTAAATATTCTATTAATGGCCCAAACCAGTGTATTTTTATATGATATGATACAGACCCTTGTATAATCATAACACTTACTGAATTTGGGCATTGCATTTGGACCTTCTCTCAAATTAACTCGCGACAGCAAATATTTCTGTTACTTCACTTTTCATATTATTGTCATTCAAATTCGAATTCAGATACAATTACATACTTAATTATAAGAAATTTTTATTTATTTTAACTCAAGTACTTATTAATTCTATTGGTTATTAGTTCAGATATCAGTCATAATTGAATCTGATGAGATGAAATTTTAGAGTCAAAACAGATTGATTATTGTACACGTACATTGTTCTACTAAACATTTGAAGGTATTTTGAAACATTAATTACTTTAAGCTAAATTATTTGTGATCCTAGTCAAACTATTTCTGACTTAAGACATTAATTCAAGAGTAATTTCAAATTGGCAGATGCTATTCATATTTAGTTTCTGATTAGAATAGTTATGGATTTGCAATTTTTCAACTAATCATGCGTCTAAACAGATATATTATTTCAGAAGAAACGCTATAGACGTTCATGATTTTAGAGTTAAAACATAAAGTCTGAGCTCATCTATTATTTCTAACTTTTGCTCTACTGATTTTTTTATCTGTAATCTTATATATTATTATGATTGTATAACCCAAGATACTAATACCAGATCTAATAAAAAAATAGAGATCAAAAGTAAAGTTCTGTCCATATTTAATTACAAACCAAACTATTCCGAACGAATACATATTGTTAACTAAATTCTACTTTGATAAACATGAAAAGATAATCAGTAAACTAAACTTCATTTTTCTTCAATTCGCATTTACAACTTCATAAAATAGAGATGTACCTAGAATAGAACGAAAAATTCAATGAGAATCTACTTTGATTGATAAAAATAAGATCAGCAATGGCAATACAACAACAAATGATGCACATCTTTGGATATCAACAAGAATAAACCCAGCAGAAGCAGATAGAACTAGTAGAAACAATAAACTTCAGAGAACTTATATCACAAACAAGTCAAAATAATCTTCAAATAACCCTCGGAATTCAATGTAACAGTAGAATTCTAAGTGTTTTTGGTATTTTTGGATTTTTAACAGGAATTTTTGAGAGATCTAGATTGAAAATGGCAGAAAACTATGTAGTGTATATCAGATTTTTCTAAAATTCTCCAAACTTCCAAACTTGTCAAGAGAAGCCACATGAGGCCTATTTATAGAGTAGAAAGGGAGGGAATTTCAAATTTTAGAAATTGTCCTTTAGTCCTCCCTTTTATTGCAATTAGTCCCTTATTGTTTTTATTTATTCGACCCTTTCCCCTTATTAATGCAGAACTACCCCTGTTTTCCCTATCTAAAATGCTCTTTTCCTTTGTTTTTACCCTTCTACCCCTACCTCTCTTAGAAATATACCCTATTGCCATTTTTCTCTACCCAGAATGCCCCTACTTCTCATGGTTTATTACTTAAGGCCCTTTTAATATTTCCAAAATACCCCTGCAATTTAAATATTTTTACCAAGTAACCGAGTCCTTTCACCCTATTATCCCCTGAATTATTTAACTATTAAAATTTTATCATAAACTGTCTAAATATCATAACTAATCAAAATTTATCCAAATTAACTAATTATTAACTGTCAATTAACAACTATAACCAAATCAAACCTAAGTAATCAAACTTATACTAATCAATTAACAAAAATCAAAAACCAATCAAACAATTAAAAATCACACTACGAAATCCTAATTACTAATCAAGTTATCAACATTAAACAGAACCTAATTTCAATATCAAAGCTAAATCTAGCAATATACTATTTTAACGAATAGAAATAAAAAAAAACTCTAAAGTACAATATCATTTTTTATCAAGAATCATAAACAAAAAGAGAATCACATACATGCAAGTAAACAGAAACAAAAATAATAGAAAGGAAACAGGAAACTTAGCTTTCTTGTTTTCTTTTCTTCTTTCTTTTCTTTTTTCCCTTTTTTAGTTGAATGTTTTCCCAGACTTTAAGGGTCTTGGATATCATTTTCGTGGATTTTTTGGTCTCTGGCAGACCTTTAAATCTTAGTTTGAACCTTTTAGTGGGGTTTAAGCGTTGAAGGTTTTAGAATAGGGATACATGTGGTTAGAGGATACCACTGGTTAATTTTGGAGTGGTTTCAATGAAGTAGTATTCGCCGGAGTAGGGTTCCGGCGACACTTAAATTGATATTCGAGAAGATCGAGGCTCATTCGAAGAAAAAGAGTTAGAGGGGTGGAATAAGGAGGTCTAGACGGTTCTGGGTGTTAAAGGTAGGGTCATTGACAAAAGTTGTGTTCGCCGGAGTAGGGTTTCTATGACGACCCAAAGGGTCATCACCTATTTTCCTCATTTGTTCCGCACTTTCGAGGCCTTGAAAACCTCATTTTATGTTGCCTCTATTTACGTGCATAATTCGGGCATGTAACCGGAAAGATTTTTATGATAGAATATGTGAATTCTATGAAAAATTTGAAGAAAAGTGATATTAATATTGATATAGTTTACTTCGGTCAACATTTTTGGAAAACGGACCCGGACCCTAGATCGGACGGTCCCGGAAGGTCCGTAGGAAAATATGGGACTCGGAAATGTGTCCGAAGTCGAATTCTGAGGCCTAGAGCCTAAGATATGAATTTTTCTGTTAAATTATTTTTGTTGAAATTATTAAATGAAAATGGATTAAATGACCATGGTATCGGGCTAGTATTTTGGTTCCGACGCCCGGTACAAGTCTTAAATATTATATAAGTGCTTTCTGCAAAGTTTGTGACATTTGGATGTTGTTTGATGTGTTTTGAACCTTGATTTCCAAATTTGAAAGTTATGAAGTTAAAAGAAATATAATCATGAACTTGAGGCTTGATTTGATGAAAACGATATTATATTGGCGATTTGATCGCACGAGCAAGTTCGTAATATGTTTTGAAGTTGTGTGCATGTTTGGTTTGGAACCCGATGGCTCGGGTAGAGATTTGATAGGCCGTTGGAGCAGATTCTGAAAAATAACACAGCTGGTTTTTTTTCACCCAGCTGGTATCTTCGCAATTGCGAGAAGAACCAGATTAGCCTTGGTTCGCAAATGCGAATCAATCTTCGCAAATGTGAAGATGGCAGGATAATGCCCAAGCTCGCAAATGCGATGAAAAATCTCGCAAATGCGAGGAACTCAAGAAACACTCCAAGTTCGCAAATGCAAACAATGTCTCGCAAATGCGAGGCTGGCCGGCCCTGGACCAAGTTCGCAAATGCGAACTATGTCTCGCAAATGTGAGGCTGATAGACCAAAACCTGCTATGTTCACAATTACGAACAAACGTTCGCAATTGCGATAACCGCAGTTGTGTAATCTAATACTTAAACGAATTTTTGACCTCTTTTCTTCATTCTTTTAAAACCCAACACACCACACACGATTCTCCAAGAGCAAAATCACTCCAAAACACTTGTAAGTCACTTTTTACTTAATTCTTTCAATTTCTAACATCATTAAACATGTTTTTCAAGAGAAATCAAAGGTTTTCATGGTAGAAATTCTTGTTTTTGGGTAGAACCTAGGTTTTTCATGAATTGGGGAATTGGACCTCGATTTGAGGTCTGATTTTGAAAAAAATCATATATTTGAACTCGTGAGGAAATGGGTAACCATATTTTGGTCCGAACCCTGAGTTCGGCCACGTGGGGCCAGGGATGTTTTGGAAATTTTTGGGGTAAACTTTGAGAAAACCATTTTTAAGCATCCAAACCAAGTTATATGGTATTTATTAATGTAATTGAATCAATTGTGATTAGATTCGAGCAAGTTGAATGGGCTATCGTGACGAGCATCCATACACTGGCGTCTAGTATGACCGTGAGTCGATTGTCGATATCTGTTGTGGGATGTTTTTAATATGGAATCTTGAACCCTTGTCGGGTTTTGAACTTGATCACTGTTTTCCCTTGCCGGGACCTTATTGTAAAGTTGATTATTGTTTTCTCTTGCCGGGACCTTGTTATGATGATTAATGTGTCCCTTGCCGGGACGGCTCATGATTATTGTTTTCATTCTTTTGCCCTTAACTGTGATTGGTGTTTGGGTGAGGAAGAGTGATAATGCACGATGGGTGATGCCGTGCGTGTTTACTAATTTTTGCACGAAGGGTAATGTCGTGCCTTGTTATTGATTATGCACGAAGAATCATGTCGTGCCTTATATTATTGATTACGCATGAACGGTAATGACGTGCCTTGTTATTGATTATGCATGAAGGATCATGCCGTGCCTTGTGATATTGATTATGCACGTAGGAACATTCTGTGACTTTGTTATTTGAACCATGCATGAAGGATCATGCCATGCCATGGATGTGAGGATGAGAGTAAAAGCACGAAGGGTGATGTCGTGCAACTATTTGATATTCCTTGTCCTGATATTAACTGTTTCCATTATACTCTGATTTTCATTGCTGATTTAATAGAAGTTGCTGAATTGTTGTGTTTTCCCCTACTATGATACTCCTTGTTTAAATTGTTACTTGGTATTTCTTGTTATCTTGTGGTGTACCTATATAGAACTGCACAGGTTTATGTGACTGTCTAGTCCTAGGCTTGTCACTACTTCGCCGGGATAAGCCAGGCACTTACAACCACATGGTGTCGGATTGTGCTGATACTGCACTTCTGTGCATTTTTGCACAGGTCCAGGTTTCGAGCAGATGCAGCAGCAGCAGTAGAGTATTCGTGGGAGTTGAGCATTCCGAGACTGAGGTAGCTTGCAGGCATCCGCAGGCCCGGTGTCTCTTCTATTTATCTTATTATTGTTGTGGCCTCATTGTTCCGAGACAGACAGATATTATTATTTTCTTTCAGACCATTATGTGTAGTATTCCTTAGTAGTTCGTGAGTTGGTGACTCCACATCTTGGGTAGAGGATTTTATCAGTTGCTTTACATTATTATCATTCATCTCTATTTTTAAAAGACTTCCGCATTTAACAAATTGAGTAATTATTTCTTGCTAGTAAGTATGAGAACAAAAATGATGGTGTGAACATGAAAATGTTGAATGAATTGGCTTGCCTAGCTACCACGAGTATGCGCCATCACGATCACGATCCCGATGACAGTGGAAAATTCGGGTCGTGACAAGTTGGTATCAAAGCTCTAGATTACATAGGTCTCACCACTCACGAACAAGCTTAGTAGAGTTTGAGGGGTAGGTACGGAGATGTATGTACTTGTCCTCCAGAGTCTATTGAGTTAGGAAAGAGTCTCTCATTTGTTACTTCTTGTCGTGCGATTTGTTCCTCAAATACTGATCGAATTTCTACTCTGTCCTTTCGCAAATGGTGAGGACACGCGCTTCTTCATCCGTTGATCAGCATCCTGAGCCCTAGGCAGCTCCCGTAGGGGGTAGGGGCCGAGGCCGTATCGGAGGCCGTGGTAGGGGCAGAGCTCAGCCCCATGCAGCTATTCCAGAGGTGGAGCCACATGTTGAGATTGGTGAGGAGGTTTCAGTCCCAGCAACTCCAGTGGGCCCAGCTCAAGTCCCAGGCGAGGCGTTATTTACCTCGGATCTTCGAGAGGCTCTGGTCAGAATAGTGGGTTTTATGGACAGTGTTGCCAGAGCAGGCTTATTACCAGCCGCACCAGCCACTTCTCAGGCTGGAGGAGGGGTCCAGACTCCTGTTGCACGTACTCCGGAACCAGTAGCTCCCCAGCCTTAGGCACCACTAGTTCAGACAACTGTGGCCACTCAATCAGG
>JASVEL010011885.1:0-60446 GCA_032618575.1 Nicotiana noctiflora | reverse complement strand
TGTTACAATGTCTCTAATGAATAGTCAACTTCCTTTTTATATAGTAGGAAATTATACCTTAAGTACAATTCTAAAAAGTGTAAAAAAAAAGCTCTATTTGCTAATCACCGATCCACCATTATACTGACTGAAATTCATGTCGTGACATCCGGTTGGACACGAATATCATGGCCCTTTGTTAATGATGTGTGGTTGCTTGGTAATGCTTTCCCACGTCTTGTTATTGGAATAAGGTCTGGGGGCATGACCTCGATGTCTCTAAGGGCAGGTGTTTTGTTCGAGCTTTGATACTGGCGACTCCCGGCTCCGATCTCAACTACGCACAATTATGTCCTCTCTTCGTTCGCTCCACCCAGGGGCGGCCCAAGGATCAAGACACTCAAGCAAAGGCCTAGTAAAAGAGAACACATTTTAACAGGATTTATTTTAACCACAGGACTCGAACTCAATATATCTAATTAAGGTAAGTTTGATCATATATATATCACAACAATCTTTAGTGGTAGGATCTAAATATATTGGGTATGTTAAAATAGAATAAAATAAATCTTTTATCAAAAGTAAATATAACTTTTAATTTAGTATTGATGTAACTGTTTAAGCAAAAATTGGAGAAAGAGAATCACTCCCCCTAAACCTTTATCACGAATATAAAACTTTTCATTATTTAATTTTACGATTGACATTATTAGTGAGGTACCTATATTATTATTCTCCTTTAACATTTCTTACTAAAAACGTGTAATAAACTTTTAGAGTCCGTTTTTTGGTATCTTCAATAGTTGAAGTCTTATTTTTTATTTTTCTCATAAGAAAACGGGTACTATATTCTTATATTCTCTTCTTGGTTTCTACAAAAAAGCTCAAGTTCTCGATAAGTTATATTATTCTCTGTAAAAAGAAAAGAGTTTTATTTTTTCTATAAAAAATAAGAGTTAAAGAGTTCCGTTAAATAAAACTATATTGCGCATTTTTTTTCTTTTTTTTCCTTTTTTCCTCCCTCAGGTTTCAAGCGTTTCAACAAGTATATTAGACCATAAAAAATTATTTCGATATCAAGTTATAAACTTTTTGAATCTGGCACTATTATCTAAGTTCAACAATTCTTAGAAGAGATTAAATTATTTATAAAAGAAACTATTAACAACTTACATTTTAAAAAGCTAGAAAAATAGACTTCAATTAAAAATATAGATGAATTTTTTCCTTTTGAAAAGCTCCAGATTAAAAATTGGCTTTAGGCCACCAATTTTCTTGGGCCGCCAGTGACCTCCACCAAGAAATTAGAGTGCTCCTCACCAGGGGCGGGCCCCCATGGAGAGGAGAGGGTCGCCGGCACCCGGTAATTTCGGAAGAAACTATCGATATAGATGTGTATATAATTTCAAATTATGATATATATTTCTCTGTGACCCCTCATACTCAAAAGCACTTTGGGTGCACTGGTAGGTGCTGTTGCTTTAATGTCAAATACCTGAGCTTTAATCTTTGCAGCTACATAGCTGCTTCCCATATTTTTTATTTTTCACTAGGACAATTTAATATGATAGCCCATATTTAGCTTCTACCCCGTTTCTTTTTCTTTTATCTTTCTCCATACAGAAAACTTCTTTCTTAATTTTTAAATCCCACATGCAACCACCAGTTATTAATCCGCCTAAAGTCATCGAGTAATCGGTTCCGTCGTGACCCTACTGCTTACAAACACTGTTGAGGTATTATTACAGTGCACCCGCTACCTTAAATCCTGGATCCGTCTCAGCTCCTCACCTCCGGTTTTACCCGCATACAAAGTTCAGCTCATATAACAAACTAAAGTCTTTGTAGGAAGCAAAGATAAACGTTATAAAATATATTGGAACAATGTTTGTTTCATTGGTTAGCATGTCATATAACAACGTTGACAAGCCATTTAGTTCTTAATAATGTCATAGGTATATAGAAAGGTGAAGAGTAATTTTGCTTTCTCTCGTCTTGGACGAAAAAGAAGAACTAGACAGCAATAACAAGATTTAGTATAATCTCATTAAGTTAAGTTTATTGAGGTAATATGTACACAATTTTATTATTATCATGTAAACATAGAAAGATTATTTTTGATAGATCCCCGGCTGGAAAAAGTGTATATCGAATAGAATACTTTCTGTGGTTCATAATAAGTGACCAATTACCTTGGCACTTCCATTAAAGAAATACTAAATTCTAGATAAAAAATAGTTAGTGTGATTAAATTTTCCTTAATTAAATATTATAGCATAATTTAATGTGAGAAGTACATGAATTTTTCGGAATACGTACATAAATAATCATTTTATACCAAAACTCGTATGATATTATGGTAATCCAAAAAAATTAATAACCTACTATTGTAAGTTAAATTGTCCTTATACATATCAGTGAGCATAATTTAAATCAACTAAGAATTAATTTTATGAAACCGATGCTTTCTAATTTCAAACCTTCTTGGTGCCAAGCATAAATAGAACAAATGGCCCTTTTTAGCTATCTTTCACTTTGGTAAGATAGTTAAACTTTTCTATAACATAACAGTCTTATTTGTTTGATATAAATTATAATATAATATAAATATTTATTACCGGAAAAATTTAACTTTTACGGTAAATGAGTGTTATATAAAAATATTGTTATAAAGATGTCTAACTATAGTTTATTCAGATGTAAGACAAAATTATGTACCTTAGACAAATAAAATACAAAAAAATAATAATCTAAACTGCCACTTGTTCGAACAACTGCCAGTGGATAATTCCTATGTTTTTTAAGTCAATGTGGCTTCATTTATAAATTCATCATCGCATACAGTAGCTTATCCAGAGAACAGAATATTTTTTTTAAAAAAGTATAATTTTTAGTCACCGTCAGAATCAATTTTTTTGTGTGTGACATAATTATTGAATAAGTAAATTATGAGATAAAAGAAACAGAAAATAGATGAAGAATCATATTAAGCCTTCCAACTGGTACTGTTTAGGTATGAACTGGAACTAATTAATATGAAATTTTTTACAACCACTGACTATATAGCACATGCAATGTTTCACATAAATTCAATTAATCAAATAATCCACTTAATTAGTTATTAGAATATGTCATCAGTGATTAAGTAAAATGTAATAATGCTTGTCGTCCTCATTCATCTAATGTGAGCTTGCTTCTCATAA
This sequence comes from Nicotiana noctiflora, assembly GCA_032618575.1. Lineage (NCBI taxonomy): Eukaryota > Viridiplantae > Streptophyta > Magnoliopsida > Solanales > Solanaceae > Nicotiana > Nicotiana noctiflora. Next base: position 57,264 of record JASVEL010011885.1, on the reverse strand, counting down.
ATTAATAGAACTTGCTAAAATATTTAATTATAAGTCGTTCTCTATGGTTCTTGACCAATTAAATAAAGTATAGCAATATTATTTGTAATATATTGCTAATTAATTCCATGTAGTAATTAATCAAGATATATTAATTTTGAATTATGGGAAACAGAATAAGAATATATTCTCCTAAGACAGTCATCAAAATGTGCAAATGTACGGTATTTGAGAACACCATGTGCCAAGCATATGTAACATAGATTTTGGTTGTTATGTTTCTTAATTTCCTCACTTGAAAAGTCCAACTTGACTTGTGATTGCTTTAATTTATTAATTGATAAATAAACGTCCATCTAAATGTTTTAAAAAAAATTATGGAATATGATGCAACTCATTAATCAGCAACAAATTTTAATAATTTTGGGTTCAAATTATTCCATGCAAATGGTTCTGATAAGTATCCAACGAGAGACCTGGCTGTCATTCATTATCATCAAACTTGTCCAAATTAAGAAGTGAAAATTATATTGTGAAAATACATATAAAACAAATTTATTTTTGCATATATGTAAATTATTGCATCCCGTTAGACATAAATAAGTTTTTAGTGTAACAGTAAAAGTAAATAAAACATTTCTTTAAGTTACTAGTAGTCTTAATCCTAGGTGGCTAATTCTTGATATTTTTTTAATTCTTCTTATTAAAATTTCAGGCTCGCCCACCGATAATAGATATGAAAAGGTTGCATTACTAGTACTAGTTGATTTATTTCTCTTAACATTTTTTTATATATTTATAATGTTGGGTGGAAATTAATAAGAGGAAAAGTTAATGAAAACTCTAGTTTCTTTGGTCCAAAATAAGTGATTTTTTGACATTTTTCTGGTCCAAAATAAGTGATTTTTTCATATTTCAAGAATGAATTAATTAGTATTATAATATGTGTTAGGAATATTTACGTGAGATATTAAAGGTTAATATGGTCAATTCTATTACTAATTAATACTAAAAAATAAATTTCTTAATCGGTATAAATAAAAAAAAAAAATAACTTAATTTGGACGGGAGGAAATACTAATGTTCAAGATTTCAGGCAAGAGAATATATTGAATTTGGAGTTCACTTCACACCATTCAAACAAGATAGAGTGATAGAAAAACCATTTATTAAGATAAGGATGACAATGACGGAAAACAAAGAGTCCACACCTAACAACATATTGTAATTTTTTTTTTCTTTAACAAGTTATTTGTGAATCAATTTGTCCATCATAAATCTCATTTTTGTATCTTTAAGAGATGAAAAATTATAGCGAATCTATCCATTATATTCAATTGAATTATTGTATTAATCTCAGAGTTTAATTTATATGTATATATATAATAATTCCAAATCGCATATTTTAAATTATAAATTTGTCTACGATAAAATGATCCTAGGTCTAAAGAATAGCTAAAATTTATAAAGTATTTAAAGTCCAGCCGCACTAAAATCAAACTTCAGACATCAGCATTGAGTTTTCATTCATGGGGCTGAAGTTTGGAACTTCACTCTAAATACCTTATAAAAACTGGTTATTTACTTAATACCGTAGGAAAAAGCGGCGTCAGGCGCAAATAAATGGTGCAAAATTTAAAGTAATATCTTCGCCGAAAAATTACGCTGTTTGTATAAAGCAAAATCTGTTTATACCTTTATATATTGTATTTTGAATCCTTGTTCGACAACTCAAAAGCATATATAACTCAGTAGTAAGTTGGTTCAAAACTTTTGTAAGTTTGCTAGTTCAATTCTCACTTGCTACAATCCTTTTTAATTTTTTTAACTTGAACCTCCTTAGCGGAAATCCTGCCTTTGCCATTAAACGTAACTAAATTTTCTTTTCTTTGTTTTTTCATGTAATAAGCCGACTTCCTTTATCGAGTGGCTTTCTCTCTTTACGATAAAAGCGATGGTCCGAGCTGTTTGAAATAAACGATAATTTTTCTCAGCCCTAATCCTAATAAATACCACATGAAAAGTGTGATCACCCAGATTCTTCTGGATAGGACAATCGATACAACATTATTATACGGAGATGAAAGGTCATGAAGTTAGTGAAATGATCAGTTACTGTTACGTGAAGGGACAAATGACAAGGTCAAATAATCCATAACCTTACGCGTGTACAAACTGTATTTATTTTAATTTTGTGGATCTAAATGTCATCAATGGAATAGTACTATTTTAACTGATTTCAACAACTTATTCGCTCGCTCCTAAAAGTTGACTACCATCGTTTACATGTTACAAACTCATTTGTTTGGTACGATAAATATAATCTTTTCAATCTTAAATAGAGATTTTGTGTTCGAATCCTATTTGTGACAAATTCTATCGGCCACTGTATTGATTCGATCGGCTTTGTTGTATAGGCCTGAGTATTGGTCAGTCAAGAACTCCCACGTGTAAAAAAATAAAAGTAACAGAGATGAAGATATTGAGATAGATGTGTGGGTGTACAAGCAAGTGATAAGATCAAGAATGAAGTTATCCGAAACAGAGTGGGAGTAGCCTCCGTGGAGAACAAGATGCTGGAGTCGAGGCTGAGATGGTTCGAACATATTAAGAGAAAAAGCATTGATGCTCATATTAGGAGGTGTGAGAGGTTGGCCATGGCGAGCTTGAGAAGAGGTCGAGGTAGGCCTAAGACTTACTAGGGAGAGATGATTAGACAAAACATGGCGCTGTTTCAGCTTACTGAGGACATGACCTTTGATAGAAAAGTGTAGGGTCGATGATTAAGGTAGAAGATTAGTGGCTAGTTTTTAGTTGCTCACCGATAGTCATAGTAGTACGCATGTGCCTTCATATTTTTAGATTTTTATTATGTTATGTGATTTTATTCGCCTCAAATATTGTGTTCCCCGTTACTATTATTTGGTACTACTTATCCTTTATCTCTCTATTTCTTTTCTCTTCCCTCTTTTGTCCTTTCTTGCTTTCCTCTTCTTCTTATTACCCTTTCTGAGTCGAGGGTCTATTGGAAACATCATCTCTATCTGTTAGGTAGGGGTAATATCTGCATACAGACTACCCTCCCCAGACCATATCTGGTGGGAACATACTGTTAGTAATTTATATTTGTAAACTAATTTTGAAAAAAAAAATAGCATATAAACGGAAAATGTAAAGAAATAAGAGTTAATCTGAGCCTAGCGAATTCGTAGTGTTACCCTAAGGAATTTAATCCCCTCTTAGTACCTAAGGTTATGGATTATTTTCTCTCTGGATAGAAGGAATTACACACTGGTGCAGTGGTACTTCAAATCCCAGTGTCTCGATGAACACAAAGTTCGGTAGCAAATCACACTTATTATTGCTTTCTTTGAAGTTAAAATAATGCAAAAGAACGAGGAAAAACTCAAAAAATCGTATGGAAATTCAGAGATAATGGACTTGTATTTATAGCTAATGTTGGGGTGAAATCTGAATAGGTTCAACTCTTCAGAATGGTTGTTTATGCAAAACAGCCTCTAAATGGCAATTTACTCAATAATAAAGAGAAAAAATTGAAGAGAAAAGTTTAATTTTCAGTTGCAAAACTGAAAATGGTTGGATTTTAATATTTAATATTATATTATTAAAGAAAATATTTAATAATAATTCTGTTAATATTTACTATTAACAAATAAATTTGGTCCAAAAAATTAATTTTAATCAATCGATTATTTAACCAAAAATCCAAATCCGAAGCCGAAGCCGAAGCCGAAGCCGAAGCCGAGTTGAACCAAGCAAGCGAGAGACGACGACGACGATGACGATGACGCGAGGCTTGCCTTCTTCTCATCTCTTTAAGAGCTACTAGAAGAGCAATTGCTTATATACTCATCAAAAACCTCTTCCTCTTCTAATTTGAGACAATGTTCCTTCATCAAGGGAGGAAAACTTAAAATTTCACTTAATTTTTTCTTTCCCTCTATTTTCCATTCACCTTATTTTAAGCATTTAATATACTTTAAATCCCAACAATCCCCCACATGAATGGGGAATGGCTATATCACGGAAATATGCATAAAAACTTGTGTGATTCACAAGAAATGATTAATTGCATCTGGATAAGTAGGTTTCCCTTTGAACTTTTCGTAGTGAACTTATGTTAGATATACTCGGTCAATTTGTAGATTTGATATCTTTGAACCGTCGAACTTTGGTGTATGCCTAGACAATCATAATTCACATATTCAACTCTTAATCGTCTTTGGCTCTCATTGTTGTGTTCGTTTTATTCATGAACACCGCCTGATTTCATAAGTGTGTAGAGAACTGGCCTTACAAAGTTCTCCGTGAAGTAGCTAACACTTCACACTTAAATAGGTGATTCATAAATGTGTCATTCCCGTAAATATACTATTTGATATACCCATATCAAATTTAGTTGATAATGCTGAACCATCATTAATGACTTTGTTTGATCTCATTGAACCTAGATCTTAAGATCTCTAGTCTTCTAGTTAGATTTACCGCCACTATGACTTTTTCTCGACTGCAGTCCAATTCCCTTTGATGATTTCTCAACTACCTCTCTAGTTAGGCCTTATGTAAGTAGATTCGACACATTATCACTTGACTTTACATAATCAATTGTGATAATTCCTAGAGAACAATTGCCTAACAGTTTTATGTCTTTGTCGAATATGGTGAGATATACAGTTATACATAATGTTCCTGGCCCTTCTAGTTGCAGTTTGACTATCGCAATGTATGCATATTGGTGTCAACGGTTTGGGTCAAAATAGAATATCTTTCAAGAAATTTCGAAGCCATTCAACTTCTTCATCAGCTTTATCTAAGGCTATGAATTCAGCCTCCATTATAGAGCGGGCAATACAAGTTTGTTTGGACGACTTTCAAGATACCGCTCCTCCAGCAATTGTGAATATGTATCCACTTGTGGACTTTGAATCAGAGTATCTGGTGATCCAATTTGCATCATAATATCTCTCAATGAATGCAAGATATTTACTATAGTGCATAGCAAAGTCCTGGGTATGTACTAAATACCCAAAACTCGTTTCACGGCCATCCAAAGAGATTGACCTAGATTGCTCATATATCGACTCAATTTACTTATAGTACAAGCTATATCTGGTCTTGTACAATTCACGATGTACATTAAGTAGCCCAACACAGGAGCATAATTCAATTGTGATGGGCTTTGGTCTTGTTCTTTACTAATGCACGATTCACATCAATTGGAGTCTTTCCAACTTTAAAGCCCAAGTGCTTGAATTTTCAAGTACTGTCTTAATATAATGAGATTAATGCCAGACCTTGAGAAATCTTATGGATCTTAATTCCCATAATTAAATCATCAACTCACAAGTCTTTCATATCAAACTTTCCAGTTAGCACGCGTTTAGTCCCATCTATATTGGCAATGTCACTACTCATTATCAGTATATCATTCACATATAAGCAAACAATGACTATGTGATTTGAAATATTTTTAATGTACATACATTTATCACATTCATTTATTTTAAAACTATTTGACAGTATTGGTTGGTCAAAAATTTCGCATGCTATTATTTGGGTGCTTGTTTTAGTCCGTACGAGGACTTAACCATGTCTACATACCTTCTTTTCTTTACCTGCAACCACAAACCCTTTAGGTTGTTCCATGTAATATTCTTCCTCCAACTTTCATTTAGAAAGGCTTTCTTAATATTCATTTGATGAATTTCAAGACCATAAACTGCACCCAATGCTGCTAACGTTCGTATGGATGTAATTCTTGTAACTGGAGAGTATGTATCGAAATAGTCAAGACCTTCTCATTGTCTATACCCTTTGACTACAAGTCTTGCCTTATATTTGTCAATAGTGCCATCGTCTTTCATTTTCCTCTTAAATGCCCATTTAGAGCCCAACAATTTATTTCCAGGAAGAATATCTACCAATTTCCATGTATGGTTGTTCAATATGGATTCTATTTCACTATTGAATGCCTCTTTCCAAAGCAATGATTCTGAAGAAGGCATAACTTCTTTAATTGTGTGAGGCTCATTCTCCAATTAGAAAGTCACGGAGTCTTGTCCAAATGAAGTAGATTCTTTGACGTTTACTACATGTTGGATCCTCCTGATTAAATGTACTTTCTTTTGTTTCTTCCCGGTGTCGTTTATATCTTTCACCAATCGATTCACATTCCTATTTATACGGATATATATTTTTAAAGAACTCAGCATTATCTGTCACGCCTCAAATCAAGGACATGACCGGCGCCTGACCGGGTAACCCTAGTCAAGCGGACCTGGGTACCTTTCCTAACCCACGTGGTTCCATTGTATTTTTCATTACTTATCAACCGAAGGATTAACCATTTTATAATTAAAAACACAATTTTTCAAAACATACACAACACGCTTAACTACTTAACAAGTTTACAATTTACAATGCCCGACATATATTTACATAAGACCATAATCCCACATTTACTGTCTACCGAGCCTATAAGATATGACAGGATGATACAATACTTTCCGGTAACAAGGCTCTGGCTATACCTTACACTAAACCAAATAAGACTCCAAAATAGAAGTGGCATAAGCCACGCAGGGCCCCGAGAGGAAAGGGGCTCACCAAAATGGTCAGTGGAAGATGAAGGAGTGCTACTGCTAATGAACTGAAGTACCTGCTACGGATCCACCAACAATCATACACAAATGTAGCGCCCCCCGGCAAAAGGGACGTCAGTACACTGGAATTGTACTGGTATGTATGAACAAGCTTTGTCCTAAGTAAACTCAAGCCATAAACAGTTAAGCCACGTTAATACAAACAACCAACAAATACATAAAGAAATAACGAGGCAATCCAAACATGTTTCCAACACTTACTTTGTTTCAAGTATTTCTCAACCCATATACAAATAGAAATCAACAATGAAAGCAACAATCAAACACACAGGGAAAGCACAATCAAGCCAAACAAAGGGACAATCAGTGTCCCACAGGTTACAAACTCTCCTTTCACATGCCTCATCAATGATTTCACAATTGTATTTATATCGATTTCAGTGGCGATTTCGATCGCTTTCCACCCTTATTACCTTGTCCACCCTTATCACCCCAACCCATAATATCAATTTGTACTGCAGTGCGCAACCCAATCCCACCGTACAGTTTCAAATCACAACAATCACAACAATAATCAAGAACACTTCACAAAGATCACAACAAAGAGAATAAGCAACTTACAATTGTTTTATGTTTCCACAATACCTTCCAAGCCACTACCACAATAATGTTGCAAGTATTTCCATACAGTACCAATCCCATTATGTTCAACAGTTCATAAGCAATTCAAGTCGTTTAATTAATTTTCCACAAGGAGCCAAATATGACATTACTACTATTGTTCCCAATTTTAACATTTATGATTTCCTTTTTATCAGTCGGTTCACAACACATACCACATGACACATAATCAAACCAATCGAACACCTAACAACTTAATCACAAGAATTACACAACAATTCACATAGCTATCACTTACCAAATAATTTGTACACCAAACAAGGCGATTTCACAAGGAGCAAAGTTTTCCATACATACCTAGAGTCGAATTCCCTTTCTTTTATCTCCTACTTCCAATTTACCCAATTTATTCTACGTTGCCAACTCCGCTTTTGCGAACTCTTACTTCTATCCAACTCCTTTTTACTAAATTTCAAGTTTAAAGAACATGTATGAGTGTTTAACTTCCATTTTCAAGAGTTAATGCATGAAAATCTTTCTTTCCTTTACAATCTGAAAATCAAGGAAAAATGGTTAGGGTTTTTACCTTTAAAATTTGGGGAAGAAGACACTTGCTTTAGAATTTTTTCCGAACCAAGCCATTCGAGAACAATCTTTGAAGATGATAGGTTTTTCTCTCAAGAATCTCTCCCCCCTCTCTTATTTTTCTCAGAAAATATGTAAATATAAAATGTTGGGATGTTTTATTAAAGAAGAGATCAGGTTGAAATAATTAAAAAATTTGGGCCGAGTCGAATCTGCGGTCACGTCTGCGATCGCAGAGTTAACATGCGGTCCGCATAATGGACCACAGAATTGCTCATAAAAACTCAATGTTCTGTCACGATCTGCGACAAGAATGCGGTCCGCATTCGTGTTCTGCGGTCCCATAATGCACCGCAAAATTGACCCCCAAAATCCTTAAGTAATTTATGCGATGGTTTTGGGATCCGTTTTTTGATTATGTGATCGCATTTGGACCATATTTTCAATACCAATTTTGGCAAACCTTCTTATACACTTTGCGGTAGGAATGCGGTCCGCATAGCTGATCTGGGACCGTATTCTTGACCGTAGACATGACAATTTTTGGAAAAAATTATTTTTTTGATTTTTAAAGCTTAGATCACCACCGAGGGTCTGAACCGCGGAGAGCTTGCGAGTCGCGAAGAATTTTACTCATTCTTAATATAATATTCGGACCTTGACACTATGAGCTACTAGGTTTTAAACAAATTTTTTACGGGGCCTTACATTATCTGATTCTATAATCGTATTAATATGAATGTCGGATTTTTCTGATTTATAAACCAGAAACCGATATGCTTTACTATTGATCGCATATCCTATGAAAACACAATCAATAATTTTTGGTACTATTTTTACCCCTTTGGGTTTAGGAACTTGCACTTTTGCCAAACATTCTCACACTTTATTGGCTTTTTTCTTTTTTATTTTTCATATGGAATGGATTGTATTTTGCTATGTGGTACTCGATTTAGTATTCGGTCAGCCGTAAGAACGGATTTCCCCCACAATTTCTGTGGCAAACCAGAACTTATCAACAATGCGTTCATCATATCCTTTAAAGAACGATTCTTTCTTTTCGCAATCCCATTGGATTGGGGAGTATAAGGGGTCGTTGTTTGATGAATAATTTCATATTCTAAACATATTGTTTCAAAAGGATATTCATATTCACCACCCCTATCACTTCTTATCATTTTAATTTTCTTGTTAAGTTACGTTTCAACTTCATTTTTGTATTGCTTGAATGCGTCTATTACTTCATCTTTACTATTAAGTAAGTAAACATAGCAATATTGAGTACTATTATCAATAAAAGTTATGAAATGTGTCTTTCCACCGGGAGATGGTATTGACTTCATATCGTAAATATATGTGTGAATTAAGTCTAAAGGATCTGAATTCCTTTCAACTGACTTATAAGGGTATTTAACATACTTATATTCCACACATATTTGATATTTTGATTTATAGGCAATACTTCCACGTTAATCATTTTTCATATGGTTTATAATTTACATGACCCAAACGTATATGCCATAATTCATTTGACTTAAGTAAGTAAGACGAACCTGAGATTTTATTATTATTATTCTCAATAACCATTACATTCAGCTTGAAAAGGCCCTCGGTGATGTAACCTTTTCCTACAAATATTCCGTTCTTACTTATTACAACCTTATCGAAAATAAAAACATACTTAAAACTATTCTTAACAAGAAGTCCACTAGAGACTATATTTTTCCAATTCTCGGGAACATGAAGAACGTTGTTCAAGGTTACCACCTTGCTAGAAGTCATCTTCAAAAAAATCTTCCCACATCCTTCAATCTTGGTGGTTGCAACATTTCCTATAGAAAGAGTCTCTTCGAGTCCAATAGGAGCATATGTTGAAAGGGCATCCCTAACAGCACAAGCATGGCGAGTTGCTCCATAATAAATCCACTACCACTTAGGATTTCCCACCAAGTTGCATTCAGAAAGTATATCACACAAGTCATCAACTTGTTCATGCTTTTCAACCATGTTTCCTTGGCCCTCCTTCTTGTCTTTCTGTGAAGCACAACACTCTGTATAATTGTGCCCAACTTTCCCGTAGTTGTAGCAATTTCTATTGAACCGCTTCTTGTTTGGGTTGTTTTTCGGTCCAGAAGTCTGCTTCCTCTTTCTCTTATTTTGAGAAGTATCCTCAACAATGTTTGCTCCCATTATTGTTGAGTTTCCATGGACTCTCTTATCACGGCTTTGTTATCCTCTTCGATTCTCAACCGAACACTGAGATCTTCAAGGGATATCTCCTTGTGTTTGTGTTTCAAGTAGTCTTTGAAATCCTTCCACAAAGGAGGCAACTTCTCAATCATCGCTGCTACTTGGAATGTTTCATTGATGACAAGACCATCAATGAAAGTTCTATTGGTAAAATATAGAATTACTACTTTCAACATCAGTATTAATTCGATTTATACCTTCAGCAAGGAGATCATAAATAATCGCTACAATTCCTAGACTTGGGTAATAACAGACTTGCTATCTACCATTTAGTAGTCTAAAAACATAGCGACAACAAATTTTTTTAACCCGCCATCTTCAGTTTTGTATTTCTTTTCAAGCGTAGTCCACGATTCTTTTAACTTCTCCACGCCACTGTAGACATTATAAAAATTATCCCAATATGCTAAGAACATAATTCTTTCACATAAAATCAAAATGCTTCCCCGCCTCAATCACGAGAAAGCGTTCACTCTGGAGTTTCATCGGGTAGAACAAGAACATCTTCCTTGATGAACTTCTCCAGACTTAAAGTAGTCAACTAGAACAACATCTTCTACTGCTACCACTTGAAATCTAACTTGAAAACTTTTTGGGGTTTCTCCACCGGTGCCGACACCGGTGTTCAACTTGTTGATGTATTAGCAGTCACCATTGGAACAACATGGTTCCCATTACCATTAGTCATTTCTGTAAAAGAATGGCACAAATAAACGTTAAAATCACGCAGATTTTAATCTCCAACGAAGTAAAAAACCATAAAGGTTTTAAACTCCAAAATAGTAATTATAACACAAATACAAAATACAAATTAAATTCCTTAAGCTTGTTAGTAATCTGTATTTGTAACCTAATTCTAGAAAAAACAGAATAACATATAAACAGAAAATATAAAGAAATAAAAGTTAATCCGCCCACTGAATTCACAGTATTTCCTTAAGGAATTTAATCCCCTCCTAGTACCCAAGGTTATAAATTATTTTCTCTTAGGATAAAACGAATTATACACTAGTGTAGTGAAACTTTAAACCTTTGTGTTTCAGTGAACACAAAGTCGGTAGCAAATCACACTTACTGTTGCTTTGTTTGAAGTTAAAACACTGCAGAAGAAGGAGGAAAAACTCAGAAAAATAGTATGAAAATTTTGAGAGAATGGACTTGTATTTATACCCAATGTTGGGCTGAAATTTGAAGAGGTGCAACTCTTCAGAATGGTTGTATATGCAAAACGGCCACAACATAAATATCATAATATAAATGGCTATTTGCTTAACAATAAATAGGGAAAATTAAGGAGGGAAGTTTAATTTTCAGTTACATAACTGAAAACTGAAAACGGTGAATTTTAATATTAATATTCTGTTATTAAAACAACTATTTTTTAACAATTCTTTTAATATTTTAACAAATGAATTGGTCCAAAAACTTAATCAATTACTCAACAATTAAGAGGAAAAATTGAAGAGGGAAGTTTAATTTTCAGTTACACAACTGAAAACTAAAAATGATGGGATTTTAATGTTAATATTCTGTTATGAAAATAAATATTTAATAACAAATATTTACTATTAACAAATTAATTTGGTCTAAAATATTAATCAATCAATCATTTGACCGAAATCGAAACCGAGCGAGCGAGCGACAACGGTGCAAGGCTTGCCTTTATTCTCATCTCTTTAAGAACTAGATACTCACCAAAAACTTCTTCTTCTTTCAATATATGAAGGGTGGCCACTTAAATTTTTTATTTTCCTCTATATTTCATTTAGCATCTTTTAAGCATTTAATATATTTAAAATCTCAACGCATACTGAATTTAATATATTTAAAACATGTTTGACTTTATGGGAACTTTCTTGATATAAGAACTTGTAGAAGACATGTGGGTTCTCAATCAACTTGTGTTTTCAGTGTCGCTTCAACAAGAAGGAAACAAACAAAAATCTGTGTTTGGATAACAGACGTCATTTTAAAAAAAAAAATTATAAAAAACATTTTTTTCCAAATATGATTCGGTTACCGTCAGTGAATTATTATTCCAAATGTGTTTGAGAGAATTCGAAAATTACTTTTTAAGAAAAATGTACTAAAGATCAATAATAATACTTATTACTTGGCAAATCAGAGACTCTTGTGATGAAATTTTCAAGTATTTATCATTAATAAGAATGTCTAAGTTAGTTGAATTAAGGAATAAGGAGTAAAAAAGTAAGATGATTGTAAGAAAATGACTTCGCCCAAAAATAATGTAAGTCATTGTTCAACTCAAAAGTTATCATACACTTTATGAATACGAAATAATATATATAAATTACGGGCCAATCATAACAAGTCGTAATAATTCAAGAACCATGTAAAAGAAATAATAATAAATGCCCAAATTATGGTAAGAAGTATTGATAGCTTTTATTAATGATATTGGTTTGGTCTGCCTTTCCATGAAGAGGTCAGCACCTTACAATGATGTTGTCTCTCTATATGAGACGGATATTTCCTGTCCATTTCCTCTCTTTCTTTCTTGTGAGTAGTGATGGAGAAGAAACCCTTTTTTCTGGGATTTATCGCTTAGTATTTATAGTTACGAGCCTCGTGAGTAGGAAGCAAGTGGCCGTGACCATGTTGGAATTTTGTCTCCATGGGGAGGCGAGTAGGTCGTACATTTATCCACCTTGCTTGAATAGATAAATTCTAATTATAGGCAAGTGGCCATGTTTCTCGTCAATAGTGAATTAGTTCAAGATACGATTATCTTTATTAATTATTATGGGGTCAGATTCTGACCCATACAGTTAGCCCTTTTGTTTATCGAGGTCGTGCTTCGGCTGAGCTCGATGGACGGACTTTGTCGACTATGACCTGAAAAACTTAGATAAAGGACAAGCGGCAGTCACTCTGGTCTAGACCGTGTTCTCTGCGTCGACGGCTCGAATTATGTAGAATTTTTTAGCGTCACTTCGCCATATGATCAAGACATCATGTGATCAGGATAGGGCATCTCCTCATCATGAAGGTGTATGATGTTGTTAATGCAATTCGGGTGAGATCGAACTCAGTTACCTTGTGGTTCTCGCACTCACTTAGATTCGTAACTGCCAATGGCGATGGGAGGCGGGGCGTATATAACATGGCCGAGTACCTTTTCCGTAGTGTCTTAGAATTTTGAGGACTTATGGTGCATTTCTCCTGTATCGGCAGGGCGTTTTGATCATTTCTTGCTGGCGAGGCATCAGCAGAAGGCCGAGGGGGCACTTCGTAATGCTTGTCATGATGGCGCACATCTCGATAGAATTGAACCGTCTGACAGTTGCCCATGCAGTTAATGATGCCTATTGAATTTTCTCGAAGTCATTCATGTTGCCTATAAAAGTGGGTTGAGGCATTCGTTTCTCATTACTTCTTTATTCATCTGAGAGTAAGTCTGAGGAAGCTTTTTTATTTTACTAGTTCACTTTCTCCTTTCTCTTCTTGATTATGATAACTTTCATTTTTCCTACCGAATTGTGTTCTTTTTTTTCAACAAACTAAGCAATGGTAGGCAGTTCATCGCGTTTTGTTCTTCCGATAAACTTGCCGGTTAATCCTCCGACGATTGAAGGGCCACCTCTAGAAATGGGAGATGCTGAGCAGGCGGAGACCGAAGGAATTTCGTCAGTTGACAAGGTACTTCCTCGGCCCGAAGGTTAGGCGGTTGATTTTACTGCCGATGGTGGGGAGGACCCAGTGGATGAAGCCCCACTGATGGGGGAGAATGGAATTTCCTAATTATGGGAGCAGGGGGTCATTTCGACCCATGCCGACATTGTCCTCGCCAGAAGCGAGGAGAAGGTTCACACCGATCGCAGGGGATACTGCGTCTTTTATGCTTATCCCTTTAGGCTGGGTTTAGGATTCCACTTCCTATGCTGGTGGTAAACTTCTATCGCCATTACGGAGTGTCCCGGACCAGTTCACCCCCTCTCTCTACAAACTACTGGCGATGTTCTTAAAGTACGGGGAATTGGCCGATAGGGTGGTTACGTTGCAACACGTGCTCACCCTTTATGCCCCCCAACAGGTTCGAGGCACCATGCTTCGGGCGTGCCCTCGTGGGTCTATGTAGCTGACAACGGCGCTGGATGATAAGGTCGAACCCTGCCCTTTCAGGCACTTCTTTTACATCAGGATCGAGCATTTAGTAGCGTCCCCTTTAGGGTTCCTGGAGGCTTGGAACCATGCACGTGAGTTACTTTATTGTTATAATCAATTTCCTTACTTTTTCCTTTTTTCTTTTATAAGTCTCGCATTTTCGATTGTTAACTCGTTGTCGCTTTTGTAGCCAAGAGGTCGCCACCTACCCCGTTAGCAGGGATACATGGGTGGCTTGAAGCCGTGCTCTCTCATACCAAAGGAATTCGCACGTGGGTGTCTTTCGGGGAGAGGCATGGCCGTAGGTTGCTGCAGGTGAGAAGTCGATTCCTACCTTCGTTTGGTTTTTGATTCGGTATTGTTTACCAACCTTGTTTCTCTGTGATAGGGAGGGTGAGTCGTGGCAAGGCTCCTCAGCTGGCGTTCCGCCGGCTGGATGCAATCACTCAGCTTCTTGCAGCGCTAACGCCGCGCCACGTACCGAGAGCGGCATCAGTTGAATTTTTGGCGGCTCCTTCCCCACCACGGGCCATATTTCAGGATAAGGGGTCGATGGGAACCGTGCATCATAGGGATGAATCATCCTCGGGTGAGGAGGAGGAAAGGCCGTTGATTAGGGCGCAGGGTCGCATTCACTCCGGCTCCTTCCGTGCTAATCATGCCGACTCCTCATGTGGTGATTAATGTGGGTTCCTCTCTGGCGGATGCGGGGAAGGGTACGGCGGCAGTTCCTACCCTTGAGGGCGAACCAATGGTGGAGTTGGCGATAACTGTGATTTTTACATGATTTATACCCATTTTTGCCTAAGCTTTGTGAATAAATTAACATAAATTAGTCCTCAATTGCTTACAAATTGCGCTTGATTGCAGGTTTGAGCAGTTAAATGTCAAAGATCACAAATTGGCTCACAAAGGAGTGAAATCTGCCAAGCATAAAGAGAGAAACTGAAATGTGAGCTAGGAGGCCATTGCGGACCGCAAACATTTGTCATGCAGCCGCACAAGAAGACTTGGAAAACCACCTAATTCAAGAACCCTATGTGGTCCGCACTGATTTGTCATGCATACGCACAGGTGTGGATCAGGGAGCTGAAAATGGAGGAAAATCTCACACGGACCGCATCCATTTCTACGCGGTCCGCGATGCTGTGGGCAAGAAAAAATTATTCTAAGGCAAAATTTCCACGCGGTCACACTCCAAAACAGTGCGGTCCGCGTGGAAGCAGGATCAGTGACCCAGTATGGAAGAACAAACTGCAGTGCGGCCGTGCAGCATTTTCACGCGGTCTGCATTGTTCAACACTATGACCGTACAACATTTGTGTGTAGTCCGCGTGACTTTTCCCATGTGGTCGCGTGACATTTTGTTGCGGTCCGCATTCATGGTTCGGAAGTCCAAACTTTGGCAGGCCTTTAACCCTATGCGGCCGCATGTCATTTTCATGTGGTCCGCGACACACTCTCAGGGGTATTTTTGTCCAGAATTTACTGGGTAGTACAAATAGAATATTTTACTTTTTTAAGTTAAGTTTAAGATACAGTGTACGAGTAGTTGAGCACGAGGCAACGTATTTGTGCCTATTTTAGGCTATTTTGACTAGTTTTGAACGTGGATTTAATTGTAGTTGATTTCTAATTCAATATTATGTCATTCTCTACCATTATTTCTTATTTTTCTCTTGATTCTATGAGTAGCTAAACCCATTAGCTAGGGTTGTGGCTCAACCCTAGTGTGGGTAATTAATGGGTGTTGTTGATTAATGTTTGGATGGTATTGTGTGTATAGTATTTGGGTTGTTTGTATGTTTTAACTAAGATTTGGTGGTTGCAAACACTAATTCTAGCTTAGTGGGTTGAGATTTTGCTTGAGAAAGAGAGTCTACGTCCTCTCAATCAACCCAACAGGGATTTGGGTGGACCCATAAGAATGGTAGTCCCAAGTAACGGGTTATACCTCGAGAGAGTATTCACCCTACCTGAACCATTAGTTGCTTGGGAGAATTAGCCTACTCAATTGGTCTCGAGAGAGCCAATTGGGCAAAATCACTCTCTCTACCGAGAGGTGTGAGAGTGAGAGTTAAGTGCAATGGTTATCTATGTATCCCACTTTATCATCCTTACATTGAGATTCATTACCTGTTAATTAGCCACCTAGGCAAGTGCTACGATCCTAGTGCTTTTTTCTATTTGCATACAACTTAGTGTTATCATTTAGCAAATCTAGTTATAATTGTAGTTAAAAATCATTAGTTGTTAATTGAAGAAACCCAAAAATGTTAGAAGCCAAATTATGAGCTATAGTGCTTAATTAGTCTCCACAAATACTTGACTCCAATATCAAGCTCTCTAAGGAATTGACCCCGAAAATCACAATTGGGTAAAAGTTATTAGAGCCTACTCTTCCTAAGGGTTGAGCTTGCAACGATCAGGTTGCCCTGACTGGCTTAGGCCGTAAAGATACTACCGATTCGACGGCTCAATTTGTGACCCTCGTGGTTGATACAGGAGGAGTTCTTCAATAATTGTTAAAGCCGGTGGACCGAGAGTCCCGTTGGCGGTTGCGGTGGGAGGAAGAGGAGAGGCCGGTGGAGAAGGGTCTGGGTCTGAATCGAATTTGGACCCTGACGACGTCCGCATGTTCCGAGACAGCTTTATAAATTTGGCTGTTCACGTGGAGGGGAGGTCACCCCTCATTGAGGTTCCCATGGATTCAAATTTATTGCTCTAAGGCTCGAGTTTGGTGTAGCAGTTCGGGTTTCTATGCTCAAAAACAGAGAACGAGTCACTGAAGGACGTCACGGACGTGTTGATGAATGAGGTGGCCGTGATGGGCTTGAGGGTACGTATTCGTATATTGGTTTGTCCATTCTTCACCTTGTTTTATTTTCTACTTTAACCGTTGCCTTTGTTTTTGCAGTCTTACTTGGTGGAGGTGGAGAGCATCCGCCGAGCTAACATTCGTTCGGTAGTGTTTTTACGGGTGTTGGAGAAGCACCACCGTTACCCGGATAGATGCAGGGAGATACATTTGCGCTTGAGAAACGATCCCCGTAACCGGGCCTTGGTTGGGGAATTGGCGAGGCAGGAGCTCCAGACGCAGCAAACACTTGGCTGGATGAGCGCCCTTGAGGAGCAGCTCCTTCAGAAAGACGATGAGCTCATGGCCGGGAGGAGTGACATAGTCGAGTGCGAGCGCTAGTGCATGGCCGAGGTAGCGGAGGTTGCATCTGTGTGGAGCGAGAAGGTGGCTGCACTGGAGGGAGAGATTGTGGCCTTGAATCGCCACCTGGACGATGCCTCGACAAGGGTTGTGGCGTTATAGGGGCCGTTCATGCCGGCGAGTCCTAGTTTTTGCTGGTAAGGGCTACTGCCATCTTCAGGGAGACGAGCCTCGAGGGGCAGATAGGTACCCTTGAGCGGGATGCTCAGACTGTGGAGGAGCGGGTTGCGACCCTAGAGGAGGACAACCATCATCTTTGAGAACAGGCCGCTTCTTCTGGCCATGCTCATGAGCTTTGGGTTTATGCTGAGGCCCAATGGGACGTATATAAAAATCTGTAGGAAGTTGATATCGTGACCGAAACTACTTTCGAGGGGGCGCGCCAAAAGGCTTGGGAGGTCCGTATGGATTGTGGTTTCGATGCGGCGACGCCATGGGCTGATAATGGAGCATATGGGGACACGGATGGCGCCTAGTGAAGAAGAAGTATTTTTTTTTATTTTTTTCTCTTCTTTTTTCTCCCTTTTTTTATTAATCGACTTTGGATGGGTGTACGCGAGGGCGTTCTGCAATCATTTAAATAAATTAAATCTTCCTTTCGTTATTTGATATGTTTGTTTTGTACCTCCCCCTTGTTTCCTAATGGTTTTTCCTTTGTACGTGTTTGAAAGGGCGACCTGCCTTTGAGTTTGACCTCAGTAGGTAGGTTTATTATATTCTTTTCTTTGACTACTGGCGATTGTTTTCCTTCTTCGACTCGGGATGACCGAGTTGGAAACATTGCTTGGTAGTAGTGGCGATTAGCCTTAGTCCCACTTCGGGCGCAGCTGGACTACTGACCATGATATCACAGAGCACGACCTAGTAATCCATTCAGGGCCGAACTTTGCGTGCCTCTATCCTTAGTCTGAGTTAGGCGTACTTACTTGAATGGCGTGGGTGACGACCCCGTGCTTCAATTCGTTATAGGTTGAGTTTTGTTGAGTTCTAGTTCAGCTATGGTTGGACTTGTGAAATTTGAGGGTGAGAGCACCTGGCTTTATGGTTCGAGCGAGGCCGAGCTCACTGGATTTGATGGCGAAGGTACATAACTTGGGCCTTGGTTCAATCACAGTTGAATTTATTGGCGAAGGAGCATAGTCTGAGTCTCAGTTCAACTATTGTTGAACTTTATCAATTTTTGGAGGCGAAGGCGCATAGCCTGAGTCTTGGTGCAACCGTAGTTGAATTTATTGGCGAAAGCGCATATCCTGATTCTTGGTTCAACTATTGTTGAATGTTGTCAATTTTTTGGAGGCGAAGGCGCATAGCCTGAGTCTTGGTTCAATCGTAGTTGAATTTATTGGCGAATGCGCATAGCCTGAGTCTTGGTTCAATCGTAGTTAAATTTATTGGCGAAGGCGCATAGCTTGAGTCCCAGTTCAACTGTTGTTGAACTTTATCAATTTTTTGGAGGCGAAGGCACATATCCTGAGTCTCGGTTCAACCGTGGTAGAATTTATTGGCGAAGGCGCATAGCCTGAGTCCCGATTCAACTATTGTTGAACTTTGTCATTTTTTTGGGGTGAAGGCACATAGCCTGAGTCTTGGTTCAACCGTAGTTAAATTTATTGGTGAGGGCGCATAGCCTGAGTCTCAATGTCATGAGTATTGAGTGGTGAAGCTCGATTTTGTTTTGAGACCTTGAGCAGTTTATGCGTTGACTTCCCAATCGGGGCATGTGGGTTGTTTTGAGGTGGCCCTAGACTCGAGATATCTTCTGCGCCGGTTTTCGGCCAGGGCCCGTATCAGGGGTGCGGGAGATGCCTCATAGGGATCCTCTCTTAGGGGGTTCTTCTTCTTCTTGTTTACACTATCGGAAATCGGAGAGAGAGAGAGAGAGAGAGAGAGAGAGAGAGAGAGAGTTAGGTTATTTTTTCTTTTTCGACGTTTCTTTTCTTTTGGTTCCGGGAAGAACTACGCGATCTTCCTAGGAAATCCCCATAGACGACGCCAAATTGTTCGACTCAAAAGTTATCATACACTTTATGAATACGAAACAACATGTATAAATTACGGGCCAATCATAGCAAGTCGTAATAATTCAAGAACCATGTAAAAGAAATAATAATAAATGCTCCAGATTAGGTTGAGAAGTATTGACAGCTTTTATTGATGATATTGGTTTGGTCTGCCTCACCATGAAGAGGTTTAGAGCCTTATAATGATGTTGTCTCTCTATATGAGACAGATATTTCCTATCCATTTTCTGTCTTTCTTTCTTGTGAATAGTGAAGGAAAAGAAGCCCCTTTTTTCTGTGGTTCATCCCTTAGTATTTATAGTTATGAGCTCCATGAGTAGGAAGTGAGTGGTCGTAACCACGTTGGGATTTTGTCTCCATGGGGAGGCGGGTAGGCCGTACTTTTATCCACTTTGCTTGAATAGATAAATTCGTATTATAGTCTAGTGGTCATGTTTCTTATCAATACTAAATTAGTTCAAGATACGATTATCTTTATTAATTATTGTGGGGACAGATTCTGACCCATCCAATTATTTTCCCTTTTGATACAATTTTTTTTCTTTCTTTAAAAGTGTTTTTTGGTAACATAAATTAATCAAAAAATAACTCGCATTGAAAATATTTTATTAGAAAATGACTTCAATTCGGTCATTGCTAGACCACTGCATTATTTTCATGATGATTGTCAAATATCAATAGTTCATAATTATGATCCCAAACAAGCAGTGTTCTACTCGACAATGGTTTTTTATTAATTTTAAATTTGGACCTTTTCTCGATTTGTGTTATTTTGTGCAATGACCATGTTAATTTACTCTGTATTATTCCAAGTTGGTCATTTTGAATTTGCAAGATTCCTACACCTGACTAATAAAACCCTTCTAAAATTCAGACAAGCTTTTCAACTGTTAAAGATTGGCTGCATAACTCCAGGTAATTTCATGATACATGATCATGTTTCCATCAATAATTTAGTATGACTATATTAATTTGAAATTTGGCTTAGCTAGGTCACAACAAGAAGGTTAAGTCTTTTAGAATGTTGCATATTGGAGTACAACACTACTTAATATCGGGATGGATATATGTATAGTAGTAGCTAGGAGTTCGGTTACTAATTCCGTAGAATTCAATAGCTTTTGTTCAAATTGTACTATTGGTGTTAAAAAAATTCATTAGAATATACAAATATTAAATTAAGAAATCAGTTGTTAGTATTTGAAGTTGCCGTTTTAAAATTTAAAATTTATAAAGTTAAAATTCTGACGAAAAATCTACGTGGTCTACCTATTAGAAACACAACTTAACTCCATATACTTTTAAAATATTTATTTTACATTCTATACCTATTTTATGAAACTTTATTTACTTCTTAAATCTTTAATATCATTATATGTAGAGTTGTCAATATAGGTCGGGCCAAGCTAACCCAGCCCAGCCCACGTGTGCTTTAGCAATTGACGGGTTAGGCTGGGCTAGCCCACCATTTTGATGGGCTTTATCATGGCCAGGTCACGTTAAAATTTCATGGTATAGCCAGTTTTCACATAGGTTAATGAAAAATAGCCAATGTTTACGAAGTCAATGAAAAATAGCCACTAATTTGCTGCAATAGGGCAAAACATATAATATTTTTTATATTATTCTAATATATCATAATAAATACTAAAACAAAAAGTAAAAGACAGGATTATATTTCATTCACTAAAAGTCAAAACTAAAACAAACTATTCAAGAGAACGTTCATGATGCTTATGAGATATCCAACACATCATCTTCATCAAACATATTTGAATCCGCTTGTGATAAGGTTGTCTTGACATTTTCACTTTCATCTACAATTCATATGCAATATTAATTAGCTAAATATTAAATTTTAATTTTAAAAATTAATAATATTTAAATTCACATAAAAAAAATATTACCAGTTTGAGCTCGGGAAAACCTGTGCAACCAATTTCGAGTATTAATAAGTGTTTGGACATTTTCATAATAAATGCAACTTCTGTACTTTATAAGAACACCCCACCAATGCTAAATGTTGATTCCGATGCTACATGGTAATAAGAATACTAAGTACATCCCGCACCATCATTGAAAGATCGGAATATTTTCTAGAATGGTCCTTCCAATACATGACAACATCTATCTCTTGAAACTTCTCAAGATCACGTTTTGGTTCCTCTTAGTAAAGATCCAATTCCGACTTTCCATCTCTAAAATTTAAATTTTATATTTTAAATATTTTTATTACATATTTTTATTAGGCCCAGCCCCAGTCAAGCCTCACGTGCCATGAGCTTTTTCGGGTCAGACTTAAAAGCCTCGTTCATAAATGGGCTCCAACAATTCTAGTCCAACCCTACTAAATCACCGGCTGGGTTGGGCTGGGCTAGCCAATGGGCCAAACCCATATTGACGGCTCTAATTATGTGTCACTAAACATATCCCACCTTTTAAGGGATTAGATAGTCTCCCGAAATTCTTTTAGGATATCTTCAATCAATATTTAATTGAGATAAAACACAATATTTTTCTCAATACACCGTATCATAAATTCTTGCACTGATTTATTCTCTTCCTTAATCGCATAATTAATTCTTCACAGAAATAAGCGGATTGTAGAGGAAAAGATGAAGACAAATTGGCTTGCTTGCTCTAGCAATAAGAATATTATGGTTTTTATTTATGAATAATATATTCTTCTTTGGAATATTACGGGATTTCTTTAATTTTGTTTCAATACTATATATTGCTTAGAATATTTTAATTGACGAATGGCAGTATTAATTGAGTACTGCGCTAAAATATATAAATTGTATTACAAATAAGAATATTATAATTTTTACTTAGAGTTAAATGGTGTATTCTAAATTAAAGTATTGTTGTATAGTTTAAATATGTTTTCAAATTAGAATATTATAGTGTTTATTTATGGTTGAATGTTGTTTTATTCGTTAGTTAGAATTATGATTTTTCTTTAATTTTGATTTGAATACAGTAGTATTAATTAGAATATTAAATTTTGTGAATATTATGTTCCAAATTAGAATAACGTAGTATGTAATTATAGTTGAATGTTATATTCCTAATTAGAATATTATGATATATTTTATTGATTATTGTATTCCAAATTTTAAAAAATCAAATAATAGAAAAAGTCGATTTGCAACCAAAATCGATAATAACCACGTTAATAGAAAAATTCACATAATTATCGCTTTTTCATACTCCACCATATTGAATCATGATCGGTATATCTTTCATTGCAATTGATGAAGTTTTATTGGATTATATAAAACTTATTCGATAAAAAACAAAGGACTTCTAGTGGAGAAGAGAAATAAAATGTTAAGAGTAAAGAGGTAAATCTAAATAGCGGGCGGAGCGCTCGTTATCCTGACTTTTCTCTCTGCTGGGGGTAATATTATGTATTTTAGTAAGGCATGTGTACGGTGTAATTATAATTTAAATTTACTATGTAATTTCAGTAGTTAGACATATAGGGTAAACAGTTTCTATAGATGGATATACCGTATTTTTTACCCAATTCAGACTCCTCCACATCATGTAGTATAGTCGTTCTACAAAGCCCGCGCTGAGTTCGGGCCCAAAATCAAGGCAATAAAATTCATTATAATTGTTTTACTTAATATAATAATAATTTATGTTACATTTTTAGGATAACTTTTTTAAGATCATCGTTTAATTATTTATTATTCATTATTTATATTTTATGATCATATTATTAAATAATTTATTAAAAGAAATATTTATAAGAAAGCAAGTGCGCTAAGGAATAAGTAGATATCAAAGAGACAAAGGTAACTTGATATTTAATAACATAATTTAAGTTATATAAAATGATTCTAAATGGACTACAATCATAAATTAAAGCAGATATTTTAATATTTGATGAATTTGTGGGCATATAATTTCTAATTAGAGGTAGAAATAAAGAAGATATTTTAATAGATTATTTGGGTAATTATTGATTAACTACTCATAATTTCATATGACCATAGTTTCTTGAAAAAATATGAAAAATATGGTGAGGTTTAGATGAAAATCAGAAAGATCCAAATTCATTAAAATAAAGTCCAAGAATTAACTTAGTTGTATTATTAACTCATTAATCCTTTATTTTTAAAAGGAAAATTTTGTTAAGCAACCAATTGAGGATTATATGATTTTTGAAAATTTAATTTTTTTTAAGAAACAAAAAATATCTTGTTTCAATAGCATATGACCATCAGCCATATTTAATAAATATGAGATTACAAGTTGATTAGTTACTAAGCTCCTCTCCCGTTTCCTTTGTTCTATCCCCGCTTAATTAAGTAAATTGAAAAAATTTAAATATTTTTTATTTTATTTTCAAGATTCTAATCTATTAATTTTTAAAAAGTTTTGAAATTTATTTTTTATTGTACTAATTTATATTTTCAAAATAATTTTCTATTTAAAATAATATCGAAGAGATATTTAATTATAATTTTAGAATTACTAAGAAAATTTGATCGACAAAGTATTCTCCCAACATCAAATGAGTTCCTCAAGGTTATTTTTATAAGCATTTTAGATTTATCTTTTTGCATAATTATTCATCGTCATTCACATCTTTTCAAGCATTAGTGAAGGGCTCAGAATTTAATATATTTACCAAATTAAATATAGAAACGTAAGTAAAAAAGAAATAAAGTAGGGGCAAAAAACTTATGGTACACGCTTCACATGTAAAAAATTAGGTTAAGGAGCTATGTATTATTAAAAAGTATTTGAAAGTATCTTAATTTATTAGAAATATACTTTGGCATATAAAGTAATAAATAACAAATAAAAGGACATATTTAAAAAAAAACAAACCATTTTGATTGGTAAATTAACAAGATAGTTACAATACAACGAAGGACTACAAACTTTTTACATTGTTCCTTATTGTATATAGTTATAAATGCAAAGAAACAAGAAGAAACTGTAATAGCACATCAATTCTAGTGACTGCCTATTAATTTGTGATCGATATGTCTACATCGCATAGTAACAAGTGCTGGTTAATATTCTCATTGCATTTTTCATAAGGAGTTGCTGCAACCAGTAGTTCGTTTTATGGCTGAATGCAGTGTAACAGTCAATTTTTGTTTGTTATCATTGGGAAATCCAAATTTTACTTTTCAAACAATTCCATCAACCTTCCTAGTGGAGTACTATTTTGTCTTTATTTCGAAGCATCCTTCAAATATCAAACTCCGCAATTTTTATCTTCAGTATATATTTTAAATTATTTTCTATTTTAAATTATTTTCTCAAATTTAATAAAATATGCATAGATTAATATAGGTATCATGGTAAATTATACATTTTATTCATTGTTTGCTCAAAAGTTATCACATAATTTATGAATACAAAACAATATATATGAGTTACAAGCAAATCATAGCAAATCGTAATAATCCATGAACCATTTGAAAGAAATGATAATAAATACTCGAGATTAGGAGAAGAAGCATAAACAACTTTTATTGATGATATTGATTTGGCCTGCCTCTCCATGAAGAGGTTCAAAGCCTTACAACAGTGTTTTATTTTCCCACAAGATGAGTACCTTTGTCTCTTTTCTCTCTCTCTTTTTCTGGAGAATAGTGGACAAGAAGAAGCTCTCATTCTAGGGTTCATTCTTCTAGTATTTGTAGTTGTGAGCTTCATGAGTAGGAAATGAGTGGTCGTGACCACGCTAAGATTTCGTCCCCCATGGGGAGGCGGATAGGCCATGCCTTTGTGGATACTACTGAATGAGAGTCGAACCGTGTTATAAACAAGTGGTCATACCACTTATTAATTACGGATTAGCTCAAGATGCGATTAACTTCGTTAATTGTCATGCGGTCGGATTATGACCCATACAGTTAGTCTCTCCGTTTGTCGAGGTCGTGCTTTAGCCGAACTCGATGAACAGACTTCATCAATTGTGATCTGAAAAACTCGGATAAGGGGGGTCGGTTGTTGCTTCGGTCAAGACCGAATTCTTTTTGGCGATGGCCGTACTTTGTAGAATGTCAGCATCATGTCATCACATTACCAAATTGTTGTATAGTCATGATGGAGCGCTTCTTCTCGGTGAAGATATATGACGTTTTTAACACAACTCAATCGAGGCCGAACTTCGTTATGTTCTGGTCTTCGCATTTGCTGGGGTTAGTAATTGTTGACAACGGGGGATAGGCCGTATGCAACGCAATCGATGGAAATAAGCATGTGTCGGGTACACTTTTAATAGTGAATCGTTTGGTAGACCCGAACCGTTTTACGGTTGGTCATGCGGTTAATGCTGGTTATTGGGTTTCCCAAAAGCCATTTACGTTGCCTATAAAGGTAGGTTGAGGCATTCATTTCTCATTACTTCATTGTTCGTTTGAGAGTGATTCTTAGGAAACTTTTTTATTCTGCTAATTCATCTCCTCCTTTCTTTTCTTGATTGTGATAACCTTCACCTTGCCCACCGAATTCTATTCCTTTCTCTTCAGTAGATCAGCAATGGCAGGTAGTTCTTCGTGCGATGCTCTTCCGATGGATTTGCCGGTCAATTCTCCGATAATTAAAAGGCATTTTTTGGCAATGAGAGGTGCAGAGCAAATAGAGACTGGAGAAGTTCCGTCAGTTGATGAGATAGTTCCTTGCCCGAAGGTCCAGCGATTGATTTTTACCGCCGATGGTGGAGAGGACCCGGTGGATGAAGCCCCGCCAATGGGAGAGATTGGAATAGCCTGATTACTGGAACAAGGGGTCATTCCTACCCATGCAGATATCATCCTTGCCAAAAGCGAGGAGAGGGTCCATACTGACCATAGGGGATACTACGTCTTTTATGCATATCCCTTCAGGTTGGGGTTTAGGATTCCGCCCCCAATGCTGGTGATATTCTGCCATTACTACGGGGTGTACCAGGGTGAGCTCACTCATTCTCTCTAAAAATTACTTGCGATTTTTATGAAGTATGGGGAACTGGCCGGTAAGGTGGGTACACTACAACACGTGATCAGCCTTTATGCTCCCCAAGAGTCTGTGGCACCATGCTTCAAGCGTGCCTTCGTGGGTCGAGGTGCCTAACTGCGATGCTAGACAATGAGGTCGACCCCCGCCCTTTTGAGCATTTCTTCTATATCATGAATGAGCATTTAGTGGCGTGCCCCACTGGGTTCCAGAAGCTTGGAAATATGCACGTAAGTTATTTTATCGTCGTATTTTTTTTCTTCCTTTTCTTATGTATCACAAGCATGGGTGTTGACTTGTGTCAATTTTGTAGCCGAAAAGTCGCCATCGGTTCTGTTAGCTGGGTTATGCAGGTGGGTTGATGTCGTGCTCCCTCATATCGAGGGGGTACGCACGTGGCTGTCTTTCTGGGAGAGAAATGGCCGCAGGCCTGTTGCAGGTGAGAAACTGACTTCTACCTTTGTTCTATTTTGACATGGCTTTGTTTACCAACTTTGCTTTTTCTGTGATAGGGAGGGCGCGTCGTGTCAAGGATCCTCAGTGGGCCTTTCGGCGGCCGGGTGCAGTTGCTTGGCTTGTTGTAGCACTAGTACCCCACTGCGTACTGAGGGTGACATCAGTTGAGTCTTTGGTGGCTCCCACCCCCACATGCCGCACTTTGGGATGAGGGGTCGTTGGGGTTGTGCGCCCTAGGGATGAATCACCCTCAGATGGATTGGAGGAGGAGAGGCCGGTGATCAGGCCTAGGGTCGTGTTTACGCCGGCTCCTCCTATAGTAATTAACTTGGACTCCCCTTTAGTGGATGTGGAAGAGGGTACGGCCGTGGCGCCCGCTGTTGAGGGCGAACAAATAGTAGGGGTTGCCTCGGTTGGCTTAGGCCATGATGTTACCGTCGCGTCGGCGACTGAGTTAGTGACTCCCGTCGCTGAAATGGGGAAAAGTTCCTCAGCAGTTGCTGAGGTTGGCGCGCCAAGCATTCCGTTGGTGGTTGTGGCGGGTGACTCTACCTTGCCAGTGGCAGGAGGAGGAAGAGATAGTGCAGGAGAAGAATCTGAATCCGAATCGAATTTAGACCCCAAGGACGTTCGCATGTTCGGGGAAGGCTTCACAAGTTCGGTCGTGCACGCAGAGGGAAGGTCTCGCCACATTGAGGTCCCCACGGATTTAAACTTACTGCTCCAAGAGGAGAGTTTGGTGCTGCAATTTAGGCTGATATGCTCGGAAGCCGAGAATGCATCGCTGAGGGACGTCACGGATATCAGGCTGATAAATGAGGTAGCCATGATGGGCTTGAGGGTACATAATCAGACGTTGGTTTTCTTCTTTTTTTGCCTTCTTTTACTTTTCATTCTAACCGTTGCCTTTATTTTGCAGTCTTATTTGCTGGAGGTGGAGAGCATCCGTCGAGCTAACGTTCGCTCGGCGGAATTTTTGTAGATGTTGACAAGTATCACCGCTACTGGGATTGATACTGGGAGATGAGCACGCGCTTGAGAAACGATTCGCGTAGCCGAACCCTAGTTTAGGAATTGGCGAGGCGGGAACTCCAAATGCAGCAAACACTTGGTAGGATAAGTGCCCTTGAAGAGCAGCTCCATCAGAAGGACGAAGAGCTCAAGGCGGGGAAGAGGGCTACAACTAAGTGTGAACGCCTGGGGCTGGGACAAGGTAGCGGAGGCTGCAGCGGCATGGAGCAGGAAGGTGGCTGCACTGGAGGGTGAAGTAGCGGCCTTGAACCGTCAGGTAAATTACGCCTCATTGAGGGCTAAAGCATTGCAAGAGGCTATCCGCGCCGGCGAGTCCCAACTGTCGATGGTGACAGATGTTGCCTCATTAGGGAGGCCAACCTTGATGAGTGGGTAGGTGTTTTCGAGTGGAATTCCCAGGTTATGACGGGACATGTTGCGACCTTGGAGGAAGAGAATCAGCACCTACGAGATCAAGCTGCTTCCTCCAGCCAGGCTCGTGAACTTTGGGTTTTTGCTGAGGCCCAACAAGATGTGTATAAAAATTTGTGGGGGGTCGGCATCATTGCCGAAGCTACTTTCAAGGGGGCGCACCAAAAGGCTCGTGAGGCCCGTATTGAATGTGGTTTTGATAAAGCGATGCCACAGGCTGACGACGGCGCAGATGAGGGTGCGGATGGCGCCGAGTAAAAAGAGGCATTTTTCTTGTCTTGTTTGCCGCTTGGTGTTTGTTGTTATTTTGTTTTTCTTCTTCTTTCTTTTTTCTTATTTACCGGCCTTGGCCGAGTGTAAGTGGGGATGACCTGCAATTAACTTTGTGAATAAATGAAATCATTTTTCCGTTATTTGCCTTTTATCTATTTTGTACCTTTCCTTTTTCTCTCTTGGATTTTTCTTTGCATGCGTTTGAATGGGTGATTTGCCTTCGAGTTTGACTCTGGTAGACATGTTAGTTTTTTATTGTTGGTGAACTTTCTTCTTCGACTTAGGGTGAGTGAGTCGGAATTGTTACCTGGCAACAGCGGCGCTTAGCCTTAGTCCCAGTTTGGGCGCGGTCGAACTACTGGCTATAATGATAAAAAAAATGCGGCCTTGTAGTTTGAACGGGGCCAAATCTTTATGTTCCCCTAATCTTAGTTTGAGTTGGGCGTACTTACTTGAACGGTGAGGGTGCCTAACCCGCACCTTGGTTCGTTGGAAGTTGGGTTTTGCTGAGTTTGATGGTGAAGGAGCTTAGTCCGAGTTATGGTTCAACTGTGGTTGAACTTGTTAGATTTGAGGACGAAGGCATCTAGCCTTATGGTTCGAGCGAGGTCAAACTCGTTGGACTTGATGGCGAAGGCACGTAGCCTGAGTTTTGGTTTGACCGTAGCTAAACTTACTGGTGAAGGCGCACAACCTGAGTTCTAGTTCAACTGTTGTTGAACTTTGTTGATTTTGATGGAGAAGGCGCATAGACTGAGTCTTGGTTCAACCTTAGTTGAACTTATTGGCGAGGGCGTATAGCCCGAGTCCCAGTTCAACTATTGTTGAACTTTATCAATTTTGATGGCGAAGGCGCATGGCCTGAGTCTTGGTTTAACCGTAGTTGAACTTTTTGGCGAGGGCGCATAGCATGAGTCCCAGTTCAACTGTTGTTGAACTTTATCAATTTTGATGGCGAAGGCGCGTAGCCTGAGTCTTGGTTCAACCATAGTTGAACTTACTGGTGAAGGCGCATAGCCTGAGTCCAGTTCCACTGTTGTTAAACTTTGTTGATTTTGATGGCGAAGGCGCATGGCCCGAGTCTTGGTTCAACCGTAGTTAAATTTACTGGTGAAGGAGCATAGCCTGAGTCCCAGTTCAACTATTGTTGAACTTTGTTGATTTGGATGGCGAAGGTGCATGGCTTGAGTCCCAGTTCAACTATTGTTGAACTTTGTTGATTTTGATGGCGATGGCGCGTAGTCTGAGTCTTGGTTCAACCGTAGTTGAACTTACTAGTGAAGGCGCATAGCCTGAGTCCTAGTTCAACTATTGTTGAACTTTGTTGATTTTGATGGTGAAGGCGCGTAGCATGATTCTTGGTTCTACCGTAGGTGAAGGTGCATAGCTCGAGTCCCAGCTCAACTGTTGCTAAACTTTGTTGATTTTCATAGCAAAGGAGCATAGCCTGAGTCTTGGTTCCACCGTAGTTGAACTTGTTGGCAAAGACACATAGACTGAGTCCCGGTTCAACTGTTGTTGAACTTTGTTGATATTGATGGCGAAGGCGTGTAGCCTGAGTCTTGGTTCAACCGTAGTTGAACTTACTAGTGAAGGCGCATAGCCTGAGTCTCATTTCACCTATTGTTGAACTTTGTTGATTTTGATGGCAAAGGCGCATAGCCTGAATCTTGTTTCAAATGTAGTTGAACTTACTGGTGAAGGCGAATAGCATGAGTCCCAGTTCAACTATTTTTGAACTTTTTTGATATTGGTGGCGAAGGCGCATAACCTGAGTCTTGGTTCAACTGTTATTGATCTTTGTTGATTTTGATGGCAAATGCGCGTAGCCTGAGTCTTCACATTGTGGATATCGAGTGTTGAAGCTCGATTTTGATTCGAGATTTTGAGCAGTTTATGCGTGTTTTCCTAATCGGGGCATGTAGGCTGTCTTGAGATGGCTCTTGGCTCGAGATAACTCAACGCCGGTTTCCCGCCAGATCCCGTATGTGGGATGCGGGAGATGCCTTACAGGGATTCTCCCTTACGGGGGAACTTCTTCTTCTTGTTAGCACTATGGGAGATCGGAGAGAGAGAACTTGAATCTTGATTTGAGATCTTCGAGTTCATCTTGTCGGAGGTGTCGTTTTGGGCTTGCTCGAGCGGAGTTTTTTGTTTTTTTGGCTTTTCTTTCCTTTTGGTCCTGGGAAGAACTACGCAATTTTGCTAGAAAATTCCCACAGACTGTGCCAAATTATTTGCTCAAAAGTTATCACATACTTTATGAATACAAAATAATATATATGAGTTACGGGCAAATCATAGCAAATCGTAATAATCCATGAACTATTTGAAAGAAAAGATAATAAATACTCGAGATTAGGAGAAGAAGCATAAACAACTTTTATTGATGATAT
Source organism: Nicotiana noctiflora (assembly GCA_032618575.1). Lineage (NCBI taxonomy): Eukaryota > Viridiplantae > Streptophyta > Magnoliopsida > Solanales > Solanaceae > Nicotiana > Nicotiana noctiflora. The sequence goes on along the minus strand of JASVEL010011885.1, from coordinate 26,300 downwards.
TGATTTGGTCTGCCTTTCCATGAAAAGGTTCAGAGCCTTACATCGGTGTTTTATCTTCCCACAAGATGGGTACCTTTGTCTCTTTTCTCTCTCTCTCTGGAGAATAGTGGTCAAGAAGAAGCTCTCATTCTGGGGTTCTTTCTTCTAGTATTTATAGTTGTGAGCTTCATGAGTAGAAAATGAGTGGCCGTGTCCACACTGATATTTCATCCCCACGGGAGGCAGATAGGTCATGCCTTTGTGGATCCTACTGAATGAGAATGAACCATGTTATAAACTAGTGGTCATACCACTTATTAATTACGGATTACCTCAAGATGCGACTAACTTCGTAAATTGTTGTGGGGTCGGCTTCTGACTCGTATATTTATTATTTTATAAGAGGGGTGAAAAATCAAAATATGCCAAGTAAAAATGAACGAGAGAGTAGATCTTGTCTCAATACATTAAATAGTCAATCCTGCCTTAAATGTTGTTAGAAGGCGTGGCAATCTATAAGCATTTGGACTTTGGAGTATGATGATGAAAAGATTGAAGAAATTGTCCTTCCATATGCTGGAGCTAAGACGAGTAATCAACCTAATTAAGGTTGCCTAGTAAATGAATCAATGCTTGTTTTTCCAATTAAGACTGAATAGAAAGAGTTTTAGTTTTGACTCTTTTGTTATTTTAAAACAAATTTTAACATAGCTGCATGATTAATTACGGTAACTTAGCTGGCAGGTTTTAACCGGTATTAATATCTAACGCGTTAATCCTTTAAACTTGTTAAATGCTCGCAATATCTCTAAAGATTTGGGGAGAAGTTGATTGTGCTCAATGTTTTAAAAGGCGCCGTGAGGCGAGACGTTTTATTTTTGACGAGGCGAAGCGTAAGCCCTGAGATATTGGGCGTAAGTCTCACAAATCTTTAAATTTTATTAATTTCAAGAATTTTAAGCTAGTAAAAAATAAAAAATAATTATAAAAATTACATTAAAATTACAAAATTATAGCAAATTATGAATAAAACAAAAAGTATGAAATATATTATAATATGCAAATTAGTTGCAATGTCATTACAACTCAAATATTAAAAGTTATGTATTCGATACAAAATCTTATAAATACTTCTTTTATTTAATAGGCGTTCTATTTTAAAGATAATTTATATAAAAATATTAATCACAATTCAAATATGATTATCTGCTATCATTTATTTTTATGTTTCAACAAGTTAATAAAGTAACACATAATTCACCATACAATACCATGATAACTAATTATTTGCAAATAGTTACTAGCTAATACCGGACTATCAAATTAATAAGTATTGTATCTCTTAAACATGACAAAAAACTTTATGGACCATATTATACCATAAAGATGTAACAAAAGTTAATAAATAAATACTTTTTAAAATAAAAGATTTATTTAAAATTAACTATCATAGCAGTCTTAGTGGATAACATGCAATAATTTTATTTTAATTATAATATAAAATACTCTCAATTTAATGATTTATGATTAAGAAAAAATTAATTTTGGATAGTCAACAATTTATGAAGAAAATCTGAGGATTTCCAAGGTTAACTAAATACAATTGCATAAAATTTTATTAGGCGAGCCCAGTACGCCAGGCGTTGGGCGTGTCTGGGGTGTAAGTCCCGATGGCCGAGGCGTAAGTCTCACGAAACTAAGCCACACACATAAGCCCAGGGGCATTTTATGAGTGCTCCGCCCGGGGCGAGTCCAGGACGAGTCTCAATTCTGCCTTTTAAAATAGAGATTCTACCTTTCCATGGGGATAAAAAATACTACAATTTTGAAATAACTAGTCTTAACTTGAATTTTATTCCTAAGATAGATATTACCAGTGTTGAGGTTGTTCGATCCCTTCTGCATCCTCGTCATTGAAAGACAAGTTTTCTTCTAGCAAGTAGTCCCGAGTTTGCTTCTCCATCGTAATTGTTACCTTGGTGCGTTTAAATACCGGTACTTGAGGCAAATGGAACCCACCAACGATCATGTGAACTACATGCTGCGGCTTTTCCTACTCATTTTGTCTATTTGAATCTTTTCTTTTGAAGTTGTTCTTGGCTCGACCACTTAAGAATTCACGAAGGTGACCCTCGTTGAATAAACGAGCTACCTCCTCCCTCAACTGTTTGCAATCTTCAATTTTGTGACCATGAGTACCATGGTATTTGCATATTTGAATAGGGTTCCTTTGAGCTGGGTTGGTCTGCCGGGGCCTAGGCCATCTAGTATCCTTGATCCGTCCAATGGCTGATACAATACCCGATGCGTTGATGCCGAAGTTTTATTCTGATAGTCGTGGCGCATTTGTGGGCTCAACATGTCTATCATAGCCACTTTTACTCAAAAACCCTTAGGGGCGCTGTCTTAGATCACTCATTCGATCATTTCGGATGGGGTTACATCGTAGGCCCCTGCTTCTATAATCTGCATTGTATGGTCTGTACCGATCTCTGTTCGGTCGGGGTTCTTTGTCAATGTCCCTTTAAATTCTGCCGATGGGCATATTTGGGTAAACGGAACCGGAAGGAGTTCCCAATTGATGATCCTCGACCATGATTTTTGACTGGTAACGATTATGTACATTATATCAGGTTACAACTGGATATTCAATTAAATTATGCTTTAGTTGTCGAGATGCTATCAAATATTGTATGTTCAAACATTGAGTAAAATCTTGAACAACTCAATCATCTGTGACTGGGGGTAGGTCCACGCGTTCCATCTGGAACCGAGATACAAATTCCCTTAGCATTTTGTTGTCCTTTTGTCTTACTTTGAAGAGGTCTGACTTCCTAGTTGTAACCTTTATTGCTCCGGCGTGTGCCTTTAGGAATGAATATGCAAGAATGGCAAAGAAATCGATGGAATTGGGCGGCAAATTGTGGTACCATATCATCGCTCCTTTTCGGTAAAGCCTCTCCAAACTTTTTCAATAGAACGGATTCAATCTCATCGTCTTCTATGTCATTACCCTTTATTGAGCATGTATAAGAAGTAACATGCTCATTAGGGTTAGAGGTCCCGTTGTATTTGGGAATTTCTAGCATGCGAAATATTTTCGAGATGTGCTTCAGAGGCGCACTTGGAGAGAAAGGCTTCTGCACGAACTTCTTCGAATCCAAACCATTTTGATCAACCTGGGAGTTGTATGTTTCTACCTTTTTATTATTGCCTCGATTTTCTTTTCTTCATAATGGCGGGGTTAGTCCCCAATTCAACGACTTCCGATTTCTCCGGTAAAAGTTCGAATCTATGAATAACTTCTTGTGATGTCTCGAGATCAATTCTGCTTGGTGCTCGATTATGATTTTGGATTTGCGCTATCATAGCTTGTTGAGTCTGTACCATTTTGAATATTATTCGAATGCTAAGTCTACCTTCTTCACCGCTCTCTGCATTTTGAGGGGCTGCTCGGGCATCTCTACAAACACTATATTCATGGTTGATGCCTAAATTTCCATTAATGGCAATATGGGAGCTGATATTGACTGGGTCTACAGCCGGTGGTCCATCAGGGTAGGCTGGAGGTACTCCGTTTCCCGTGGAAACTATGTTTTCGTTCTTGCCATAAAGACTAAAATCGTTGTCTGTGTGAGTGGGTGCTACTTGAGAGTTTGACTTGCTGATCCATTAAATCAGAGACACTTACGAGAGCAAGCGTAAAGCAATGTGTGGTATGGAAATTAATACCAGGCAATCGTAATTATCCTTAGCTCCCTGGTGTGCGCCAAACTGTTTACCCTTAAAATTAGATAACAATTAAACTTATAATGTGATTTTAAGGACACGTGATTTCACCTAATACCAATTGATAAATATAAGATTAGTAATAAAAATTAACAATAAGATAAAGCAAACTAGTGTTTCAATGGAATTCATCCCTCGAGCTCGGATACCCTCAAGTTGGTTGGTATAAGAACAGTTAAAAACATAAGCAAGATGATGAACAAGAGTATAAATTAAAAAGGAATTGTTATATTGCTTTGATATTGTAGTGTAAGTATCCTACAAATGATTGAGACTCCTCTTTATATAGTAGAAGAATCCTAATTATGGTATAAATCTTATTACAGGAAGAAATCCCATGATTAGCTAGTTAACCGTCCTTGATTTGATCTGTTCTGAGATTTTCGCAATGATCTCCGACCAGTCACGGATATCTCTCCTTTTTGTTATTATGCTACCTTCGATCTTACTCGATGTCTATCTCATTTGGTCTCAATCACTACTGGCCTCGATCTTAACAAGTACCCTGAATCTCGAACTTGGTACCTTGTATTTGTGCCTCGATCCGATCTATTACGGGATTGATCTTTGATCCTTCATAGTGGTTTCGATAAAGTAGTAAAATCGGATGGCCCAATTTTAATCGTATACAAAGATATTTTTAATTTATAAAAAACCATAATATTTGTTATAAATTATAATTAATTATTTAAATTATCATTAAATAAATTAATATCTGTATCGAGAGAGAAAATTATCCTACTACTTTAAGTCCCTTGTTCTCCCCTAAATGGAGGTTGTACTGTTTAGTGGGTCCAAATATTTATATACAATTAGACCTCTCTATAACATCATCGATATATAATAGACATTTATTGTAAAAGTAAATATTTTATATAATCAATTTATATGTTATTTTGTAATATATATTCTCAATAATAACGCTTTGATATAACAATCAAAAAATTTTGTATAAATGCAGAGGCGGTCCTTCTATAAAGCAAGTAAAGTAACTATTTTAGGCCCGATATTTGTGGGAGCCCTATTTTTTTGTTACAATAGACTATGTATAAGTTTAAAAAAGAGTTCTGTAAATGAAAAAACTTTGATTTCTTGCTTTAACAAATATAAAGAAGAAGGATTTTCAACTGCTATGATTTCTACTAAGAAAATTACACTTGCAATGAATATCGAACCCCAATTTCGTAAGAAACGTGTGATATATAGGAAGTACCAATTTGATGTGCATGTTGATAATAAAATCTCAAATGCTTTCGAATAGTCCTTTAGAGTTGATTACATTTATACATAATAGACAAGGTTATTTTTTTATTTCAAAATAGATTTAAGCAATTCGATTCATATGAAAATATTTTTGGTATTCTATTTAGATGTAAAAACTATTATCACTTGATGTGGAATTTTGAAAAATATATTGCCTTAATCTTGAATGTTCCATAAAGCATAATAATCAATTCGATATTGATGATCTAGATTTATTTTTTGAATTAAAAGTATTACGAAAAATAGTACAATTAGAAAATAATAATTTAATTGATACACTTAATCAAATAAAAAGATTTAATTCTTTTTCAAATGCCTAAATTCCTTATAGAATAGTATTCATAACTCATGTTGCTGTTGCTTCAACTGAAAGAAGTTCTAAAAATCGATAAAATCTTACTTAAGAATAACGATTTTACACGAAAGGTTAAATGGATAAGCGATATTTTCAATTGAGAAATACTTGTTAGGAGTTATTGATTTAAAGAAAATTATTAATAACTTTGTATCTAAGAAAAATTAAGAAGAATAGACTTCAAATAAATAATTAAAAAATTAAGAAGGATTTGCAACTGCTATGATTTCTACCACGAAAATTGCACTTGCAATGAATATCGAACCCGAATTTTGTAAGAAACGTGTAATATATAGGAAGTAACAATTTGATGCGCATGTCGATAATGAAATCTCAAAAGCTTTCGAATAGTCCTTCAGAGTTGATTACATTTATACATAATAGACAAGATTATTTTTTAATTTTAAAATAGATTTGAGCAATTCGAAACATATGAAAATATTTTTGGTTTTCTATTTGGCAGTAAAACTATCATCACTAGATGTGAAAATTTGAAAAATATATTGCCTTAATCTCGAATGTTCCTTAAAGCATAATAATCAATTCGATATTGATGATCTAGATTTATTTTCTAAATTACAATTATTAAGAAAAATAGTACAATTAAAAAATAATAATTTAATTGATGCACTTAATCAAATAAAATAATTAAATTCTTTTCTCAAATGCCTAAATTATTTATAGAATAGTATTCATAACTCATGTTACTGTTGGTTCAGCTGAAAGAAGTTTTCAAAAATCGATAAAATCTTACCTAAGAACAATAATGCTACAAGAAAAGTTAAATGAATTAACGATATTGTCAATTAAGAAATACTTATTAGGAGTTATTAATTTTAAGGAAATTATTAATAACTTTGTATCTAAAAAAAATTTAAAAAAATAAATTTCAAATAAATAATTAAAAAATTAAGACTCCTCGTAAAATTTAGCTTTACCAGACCAACCCCTTGAACAAACGAGAGAGATTTAAATGTACTTCTAAAATTCCTTGTCCAGTTTAACGGTGCCAAATTAGGATTAGATATATTTGGCAAACTTGTTACACTATTGGTAGCCATCGTCATCATGCACTTTAAACCGAGAAAAAGGAGCAAAAGCAATAGTATACGTACATTATTTTATAATTAAAAAAATACATTATTATTTTAACTGTCTGATCTATAAATAATGATACACACAGGTCATTAAGAACTTCACATTTTTCTACATCTCAGTCTATACTTTTTTCCAGCCACTCACAAAGCTTAAAAGTCCAGATGCAGAGAAGCCATTGAAGAAATAAAGAAAAAGATAGATACAGAAAATCCAACTCTGTGAGAAAAAAAGGTATGTTCTGTCTTTATATACAAAGTGAAAAACGTCATAGATAATTTAAATAATACTGGGTTTGCTGCTTAATTTCACTTCTGATTGGATAAAGTTAATCTGATTCTCTTCTAATTAAATTAAAAATCTTGCTTTTGAAACTGTACTATGAACATAAAAAGCTTTTATTAATCAGTATCTGATATTATTCTTGCACTTCTTCTTTGTTTACTTTAGTACTATGTTTTTGTTTTCAACTGGAATTGTTCCTAGTCAAGATTGTCTTTTCTCTGCTTGTGATTCCAAAAGGTTAACGAACTCCTATTTTATCTGCACTCAAAATCATAACTTTGTTTTCCATACATTTCTCTTTGTTACTCTCTCTCTCTTTTCTGTAGCTTTTTCTTCTTCTTCTTTTCCTGTATTTTTATATCCTGGGTTTAGTTCTCTTTTACAGAAAAGTGGACCATATATTTTTAATTTGTTATGAGTAGAGGTGGCGAAAGGCTAAAAAGAAAACAATTATCTATTAATATTATTTATTACAAAATAGATTATATAGTGAACCATTTAAAAATAAATTAAATATGGATAAGGAACAGTATTATCTACCTAAAAAATAGTTAATCAATAAATAATTAATATATTTAATTTATATTTGAAAGATTCAAATTAGAGTTTCTAATTTTGAAAAACTAGAAATTCTTATAAATGATCATATTTTAAAAATCATGGATAATCTGCCGTATAAATCTATTTATATCTATCTTAGGTACGGGCCAGGCAGATAATTTATTTTTTTTTCCGTAAAATTACTTGTTTTGACCCGCTTATATTTAATCTGAACCGTCAGTTTGACACGCGTAATCATGAGTAACTGAGCATGTTTGACCAGTATTGATATCTAACGCGTCGATCCCTGAAACTTGTTGAACTCTCGCACGGAATCCGAAGTAACATTCATTTTATATGGCTGATAATGGTGCTGCCCCCTCTAGTCAGGGGTGGAGGCAGTGTTTTCAATATGAGTTTGGAGAGTTTAGTAACTTTGGTTGAATTTCCGTATTTATCTTGAACCATTTATTGATTATTTTAAATTTATTTTTAAAATTCAATAACTTAAAATACCTAAAATTCTAACTCCTCCTCTACCACTCTTTCTTTTTCCTATTTACTCATGAATAGGAAGAGGTGGAAAAAAAACTAGTAACAAATAATACTCCTAACATTTGTTATGGTTAATAATGGCGTTTGCCTTCCCAACACAAAAACAAAGTTAGATCAGTTAGAACAAAAAATATCCTAGCTAATGTTTCCCCTATAATGCATATTATTATATAATAATTATAATTACTAGTATAATATATGACGACCCGCAAAATGGATAATCATGCACTGTTCTAAGTGTCGTCTTCTCCTTCTTAAAGATATTTTGCCTATTTTACTTTCTTATTTATCTACATAGTTAGCCCTACCAAAGTTTGGCTCCCATCCTTTGGTGCTAATAAGATTGAAGAAGAAACCTAGTCTAAAGGAGCATTAACTACGGGTTAGACAAATTAGTAGCTTTTGCTTACACTTAATATTTGTATTAATTTTTTTATGAAATATATATAAATATTCAATTACAGACCCAATAACTAAAACAAATTATGATTTTAATGATGAATTCAAAATCATAAACTTTGAATTCTAACTCTACTGCCGTTCCTAACTAGTGTTTGGTTGAAATTAAATTATTTTGGGAAGAGTGGCATTTTCGGACAACTATAACTTGTACCTAGGCCGGATATAGTATTCTAACGACGACCAGTTCAATCAAATTTATAACTTATTTATGTGTAAAAATTTATTAAAATTATTTTTATATATAAACTTATAATTTTTAAAATATAATTAGTTTAATATTAAAAAATTTAAAAATTGAACGGATAAAGTTTAAAATATTACCCTATTTACTGAAATAGGACCGACTCTGCCTGCCTGCCTGCCGGCATTAGTAAATACTGCCCCTACTTTGTAAGGAGGCACAACTTATTCAAACAACTGTTCCTACATTAAAAGTTGATGCCTGTGTTTTTTATTGTTATATTGTCCTTGACTTTTAAACCATAAATGTGATCTGTTTGATTTAATTATACGTCAATGTATTGATACAATATCCACAAATAGTATTTTATTGTTAGGATCGGATGATGAACCCATTTATGAAATGGGCCACCGAATTTGTCTCTGTCCTTTAGCCAAAAATAAGTGTATTCTCTTGCTGATGGTTTTGTTCACGTACATCCTAATGTCCTTCATAAAATGACAGACACAGAAAAACAAGATATATTACACTAGTTCGCATGTTTAAAATTTGTGAAAAAAACTCGTTTGCAGATATTTTTTAAATTTGTTTCTGCAAAATAGTATAATATTTTTTCAACGATCCTTCCAATTTTTGCATAACTTTCTTTTTTAGGTTTAGCCCAGAAACAGTTTTTGCAAATGATTTTTTTTTTCCGTTAGAAACTTTCCAAATTTTTTATACAAATTAACCTTACATTATACAAATTAACCTTTCAGAGTTTGAGGTTGTCAACAAGTCGGAACTTGTACTATTAGGTAACCCTTAAATTCGTTTTAGCGCGCTATGATTTCTAAAGGAAGTAACATGTAAATTGTAGCTATGATATTTAGTTACATATCGGTTATCGATTTAATAGATATCATAACTCGATAACTAAATCGAGAAAATATTGGTTATCAATTATCGATTATTATCGGTTATTATCGGTTCGGCTATCGGTTTACTTAATAAGATAAAACAATTGAAACAGTTTAACAATGTATAAAACTGTTTTGCTAAAATTCTTTTCAGAACTGTTCTATTTCACAAGAATTTAAATTTACTGCAACATCCAATAAAATAAACACTAACCAAAGTTTTCATCGTTCATTCTTCAACCCAAAAAAATCAAAAATCCCAATATCAGTCAATGACGAAAAAATAGAATATCAGTCATATTTTAACTTAAAACACTTTTTGCAAATACAAGGAATTTAAGTGAATAACGAATACAAGTGTCAGCCACGATGCACATGTTTGTGATGCAATTTTTGTAGATGTAAAACAAAAAAAAGTGAGAAGTTGAGTCACTACACTTCGACTGATTTAAAGACTGAACAACTTCATTAAATAGTTTTGCTAAACATAGAACTAATAGTTCTGCTAACAATAAACAATAGAACTAAATCTGCAACAATAGAACATAGTTCAACACTAATTGTTCAAACACTTCAACTAATAGTTCAACACTACAAAGTGGCCAAAGTAATAGTTTAAACACATTTATAACAATACAAAGTAATAGCAACCTTAAGATTAACAAGTCCAAAGTCCAAACATAGTACTAACAGTTCAAATTCAAGTAACAACACAAAAACTACTCAATCCTTGTAGGCTTCACCAAATTGCGCTCCAAACAATACTCAACATGCCTCATATATGTATATACTTAAGGGTAAACTAGTAAATTAGTTAATCCTTATTAGTTATCGGTTTTAATCAAAAACAGAATACCCAAAACGAGTTCAAACCGATAATCCATTAAAAAATTTAACCTATTACCGAATTACTAATCCAATACCGGTAACCCAATCAATAATTGACGATTCGGATTATCGGTTTTATCCAATATATATATGTCCACCCCTAATATATTCCCTCCGTCTCACATGTCTATTATTGACATTGCATAATAGCATGTAGGGCAGAGCTAGCTCATCAACTACGAGTTTGGTTGATCCTCGTAACTTTGGTTCACATTCCGTATTTGTCTTCAGAAAAATATGCAGCAATAACAACAACGATGATATAGTAAAATATGCAAATAATTAATAACTTACTCTTACCCTCGGGGAGTAGACAAATATGCATTAATAATTAATTTAGAGCCCGATAACTTAAAAGTTAAAATGATTAAAATTCTGAACCGATAAACTTTAAATTTTAGCTTCGCTTATGATAACATGATAATTTTACTATATCACTCTTATTTATTATATGTTAAAAAACATATTAAAAATAAGTAGTACTTAATAAGAAGGATAAAATGATAAAGTATTCATTAATTTTTTTTGAACTAGACAAGTAAATGCAGATATTTTTTATAGTATATTGGATAAGTAACTGTATATCTTTTGGAGACTAGGGGGAGGACCAAAGTTTAATGTGAGGACTAAATTTTTAAAAAAATATTAATAATATTTTATATCGATTTTCTCTAACAATTTCTTTTCATTTGTTATATAACCAGCAAATTTAATCAATCTTGAGACGTTGTTAATATTATGTAAGATTTTATCACTTACTATAATCTTGATTTTTTTTTTTGAACTATTATAGAAAAACTTTACTTTTATATGAAAAGTAGCTAAATATTTTGACTTCTATGAAGTTTTTTTCTTTGTTATAATTGATAAAAACCGTTGTTTTAGACTATGCATATGTAGAAAACCTATTTGGTTCTAGTAGTTACTTTATTAGATATTTTTTTTCTATAATGGAGATAGTTTTCCTTGTGTTCGGCTATGGCGGAATTATGGTCTTAAGTTCCAACCCACTTCCAACAATTATTATAAATCTATTATTTCTAAAAAAAAATGGGATCCAAAATTTGGAGGTCTAAAGCGAAAGCCTTACTTGGAGGTACATTGGGGTGGGGGGGTGGGGGTGGGGGTGGGTGGGCGTGGGTGGGGTGGGGGATTAGATTTGGGACTGACAAGCGACATGGACTGGAGGAAGGATAATATCTTATCAGGTCTAGGCAATACTACTGGGGGAACTAAGATATTTATGAGATAACTTTTTGTTGTTGAGTTGGATTTAAGAATCATATTATTCCTTTACTTCTGTGCCAGATGACTTTTATCTCTGTACACTACTAACGTCAAATATATTGTAGACTATTCATTAAGTAACTTTAAAAATAAATATAATTTTTATTCATAAAAAATGAACTTAGTATCTTGAAAAATAGAATGATTAAATTATTTTTTTTTTGTGTGTGCTGAGAATTAACGAAACTGTCACACAGAATTTCCAGCAACTTCTTATTTAATTAAGCTATAGTCCCCTATATTTTCTCTATCTTCAATTTTTTTTTATTGAACGAATGCATTATTCTAGTTAGTTTCGTTTCAAAATTATCACTAACCACCATTTTCAGTGAGATAATGACGACGAAAACATCTTTTATTATTATTTGAGCAAATGGATAGGTGGAATCGTGACTCTTTCTTTTGTCAAAAATCAAAAGGGAAGAGAAAGAACACAAAGGAAAAACAAAAAATAATGCTCTTTGCCTCTTTCCATTTGGCCAAGTGGTACTAGTAGTCATGTGCACTTTCTAAAATTATCAAAGGACCACTTCAATAATGAGTTTACTTAGATATAAAAAATAATTGGACATATATACCGACCTTTTTTTTTGGTTGACAAATTTAGCCGTATACTCTTCCGTTTCATATTAAATAAGATAATTTGATTCGGTACGGTGTTTAAAAGGAAAAAAAAAGACTTTTAAAACTTATGGTATTAAAAGCTTTAGAGGTAAAAGGTTTGTGAGGTTATGCCATTTGTGTGGCTATAAAAACTTCAATTAATGGTAAATGAGCAAAATGAAAAGTTTAAAGTTTGAATTATTTTCAATTTTAGAAATGCGTCATTTGTTTTGGAACGGACTAAAAAGGAAATTACCTCATCTAATATGAAACAGAAGGAGTACTATTTTATATTAAAAAATATTGGTATACATTTATATTAAAAGCTATTCCCTCCGGCCCACAATAAGTGAGTTTTTGGTCTTTTCCTTGAGGTCCAAAATAGTAATTTTCCAGATTTGAAGAATGAATTAATTATTATTTTTCTATTTTTCCCTTGGAGTAAATAGTGTTTGAGCATGTGTTAGGAGTGTTTATGTGAAGAGAAAGTAAAGGTTAATGTGGTTAATTTCATTGTTAACTAATGTTAAAAGGTAAATTTATATGTAAAAATATAAAAAATATTACTGTACTTATTATGGACCGGAGGGAATAATGAACTTTTACCCTTTTTTCTTTTCCTTATTGGCATGACAAGTGGTATCACTCTTGTGATCCATCTGATACATCATCAAGCAATTTGGTACCAATATTGATTTTGATATCTTATGTATATTTAACTTGTGTGTTAAATTTCTTTTTACAATTTTCCAAAAAAATTGATAGTAGAGTTATTAAGTTGCACTGTTAGTGCCGTTTGGGGGGAAATAAGATATCGCATAATTAATTATTTTCAAATTACTTATTTCTTATCTCCCTCATACGGGGATAACAAAATACCACAATCTCGGAATAATAAATTTTGAGATTAATTATATTACAATTTTATCCAACGAAACGTGAGATAAATTCATCTCAAATATAATTACATGATTAACTATTTCTTATCCCTCTTGCCAAATGACCTTAGTTATTATCGTAAATAAGTATGCGTAATCTTGCGAAGATCTTGCCTTAATTGTGCCGTAACATCTTCCAACAGCTGTTCACTTATATTGGTGGTTAAGAAAGTTTATGGGTGCTTTAATTGAGACAGTTCTCTTTCTTCTATACATGTTCTTTCATTACGTTATGTTATTACCTAAATTGAATAAATATCCTTTATTTTCAACAGCTTTATTTTTGCCCCGGAACAATAATAAAGTTGTCTTTATATGATCTATGAGTCACGAGTTCGATGCATGAAAGCAGCCACTAATGCTTGCATATAGTGTAGGCGGTGCATACTTTTATGTGTAAATGCAAAATGCTTTGTGCACTAAAGTGTCTTTTTTCCCTTTTAACAACTTTAAGGTCACTCATCGATTTAATTTGATACTCCCTCTGGTCCAAAATAAATAATTTTTTGGGTGTTTTCACACAAATTAAGTAATCCACCTTTTAGCATTAATTAACAATATAATTAACCATATTAACCTTTACTATTTCACATAAACACTCCTAATACATATTCTAACACTATTTACTCCATGGATAATATTGGGAAAAAATAATTAATTCATTCTTGAAATCTGAAAAAATTACTTATTTTGGACCACAAAAAATGCTAAAAAATTACTTATTTTGGACTGCAGGGAGTAACTTAACTAGTGATAGCTCAAATAAGAATGGCCACTTCTTTAATGGCAATATATATATATATATATATATATATATATATATATATATATATATTTTCCTTTGTCTCATAATATTTGTCTCAAATTATTTATCATTTTAGAAGTTCAAGATAACATTAATTATATTTTTCCTATTTTACCTCTAATAATCATTTGCATTTACATTTAGTAAAAATATGAATAATGTCATTCATTGAGATAACACATAAATTGAAAAGATATTAATAAAGATAAAGTAATCAATAATTATTCTTGTTTAAGGGATTGCACATAAGAAAAGGAGTAGTATACTAGCTAGGTAATCATATCAAAATATAAATTTCTGCTTTACCGCCACGTCTCACGGTCTTATGATTTTAACATATCACGCTAACATTCATGATATTATTAATCAAATTCAATTTCGATGTCACAATCATTGTTAGCCACAAGAATTCTTCATTAATTAATCTCCATACCTTTCCTTATTTATTTTATTACCCCGTTAAATTATCTTAATTGAATTAATCTTCCTTATAGTTATCCCTAATCTCACAGTCCATCCAGCAAACAAAAACAATAACAAAACAAAAAAAAAAAACATTTTTTTTTTGTTTTGAATAAGTCACTTATTATACAGCTCAATACCGTTGCAATTTCCACGACTCCAGATAGTGGTCGTTACTCGTTAACCCATTCCTCTTTTTCTTCTTCTTCTTCTTCACTTCAATTCAGCTCTTTTTTTCTAACTTTTCAACTAATTTTCTTCTACTTTTTTTTGACTCTAACACTTTATTCTCCATAGCCTTTTTCCTTTGAATCTCCCAAAATATAAGAAAAAAAAATGAAACTCCGCTCAAGGCACCATCATCAAACTCAGGTACTTACAAATTTCTTCCTTATTTTTTTCTTCTGTTTTTTGGTTTCCGTGATTCACTGATGAAGAATTGCAGAGAAGTTGGGCTGAAATATTGTGTTTCGGTTGCACGTGCCTACAGCTTTTTTGGCCGCGAGTGGTGATGCGCAAATGGCTCCATATTAGTGCTAAGGATTCCGATTATAGTGCTGACCCTGACTCTGATTCCGGCTCCGGTTCCGATACCGAACAAGGTTAGTTTCGTCTTTTTTTGTCTTAAGCATTTTTTATGTGTATTATTGTGTTGTACTGTGTTCAATTTGATCTCTTCTCTTTGTAAGAAGTTGAATTCTTAGATTTGCTAATTCTGCTGTGCGGTTTTGTGTTGTAGAAATCTGTGACTGGCCGACGCAGTCGCGGTTGAACGATGCCAAAGACAGCCAAGTTGATATCAACGGTATGAGAATTGTTTGTTGCTCAATTTAGTTCCAATTATATCCAAAATGTTCAATTTTCTGTGTTGGTACGTTTTTCGGCTGCTTCGTATGATAGGCACTTTTTTGGTGATTTTCTAGTTGGAAGGGATTGAGTCCTTATTGATTTTCAGTGTAGACTGAGACATGGATTTATTTTCAATGTAAAATGTACATGTACTAGTCTCACTTTTTAATAGGTTAAAAGGCACACGGATACACTAAGCACCCATATGCGTGGAGTCCGAGAAAGGCCGGACCACAAGGGTCTATTCTAATAGGTACTAATATGTAAAAAGTATATGAAATAATTTTAGTGAAAAGGAGTTCTTTTCTTTAAAAACTTTTTATACTTAAGGGGAGGAGAAGAGGAAATGGGGAGGATATTATAAGGCGGGGAATCAAATCTTCATCAACAAGGTGAAAGTTTAGGTAGCCAACTAACTGGACTACTAAGATTCCCGAAAAAAGAGTTATGTTTGATTTGCAGATGGTAAATGTTTCACATAGGATGGGACAAAGGGAGTACTATTAAGATTTTATAAAGGATCTTATTGGTGCAAGTGTTCTGAATTTAATGTTTAAGGGAAATGGTAAAATAGTAGGATGCCGAAAATACGATGTAATGGCTTGTTGAATATTTACATTTACATGCAAAGAATCAAGGTTTAAACTTGTTAACATTGTTGTTCATGAATCTGGATTCTTTGGTATGCCATCTTGAATGTTACCACTATTCTCTTATCTAATTACTTCAATCCTACTTTTACTTGGTTATATTGCTTTTCATCTTTTGTGTCTCAGATGCTCTTCCCAGGATAAGAAGACGAAAGTCAGAAACATTTAGGGCACAGTACATTAACACGAAGGAAATTAAGTATGCATCGTTTGCTTTAATTATTTGCTCCAAAATACGATTTCATATTTGGCTTGTAGCATTATACTTGTTTAGCCAGTAAACTTTACCGAGTTTGTTGCTTCAAGGGTTTGCGTTGGCACATGGAATGTTGCTGGAAGATTTCCTTCAGAAGATCTTGAACTTGATAGCTGGTTGGATGTTAATGAGCCTGCTGACATCTATGTGATTGGGTACATATCTCTCTTTGTATGTGACGTCTACAAGTGCAATTTATGCACGAAGAGTGTTGTACATTGCTCTTCACACAACATATGTAGTGCACAATCGAGCAGAATGATTTTTACACTGGCATGTCACCAGCCACTGCTTTCTTGTTTGGGGTGGGGGTGGGGGGGTGGGGGGGAGGAAGGTAGTAACCACTCTCTGTTGATGTCGAAAGTTAAGGAGATGCTATTAAATTTTTGGTCTAAACCGCTTCACACGGTTCATGTATTTTACCAATGATATTAAAAGTTAAATCTGCTGTCCAGTTCTACAGCTAATTTCCTCTCCATTAAATTTTGAACTTTTACCTACCATTAGGTTCATGATTTCATTGAGGATGCATGTCCCTTTAGATGGTAAAAATCCAATCTCATGTACACCCATGCATCACTCAGAGTCTCAGACATCAGAAGTTAATTTGATATTTTAGTGTTTTGTTAGGCTTCTCAGTTATATTAACAACCCCTATTTGCATAAACAGATTTCAGGAAGTTATACCGTTAAATGCTGGGAATATCTTCGGTGCTGAAGATAGCCGCCCCATCTCAGTTTGGGAGGACATCATTCGCGAAACTCTGAATAAAGTCCCACGTGTGAATAAGTTTAAATCCTTTAGTGATCCTCCTTCACCATCAAGGTTTAAGCCATCTGAAGACGCCCCCGATATAGAAGAAGAAATTGCCTATGAATCTGACAGTGGTAGCGAGGAGGAAATTTTTCCAATAAATGAAGAGTCCAGTGACTTTGTTGAAATCAAGGATGGACGAGTCTCCAGGGATGGTACCATTGTGAAAAATGATGCAGCTGATTTGAACAAAACATGGAGTTTGAACCCAATCGATGAGGATTTTGAAAGGCAATTTTCTTCTTCAAGGAAGCTAGACAGGCTATATTGCTTTAAACCAGATGAGGATGAAGAAGCAGGAGAATCAAATGCTCAGTTTGCAAAAAAATTGACAAAAACATTTAGTGGGACAGAGAGAATTGGTCTTTGCTGGCCAGAGCGACCATTGGATCTTTTGGGCCAGCATGTTTCAGAAAGACCTGGTTCCTTTAAATCTATGAAATCATTGAAAGCTTCTAAATCTTTTAAAACTTACAGTTCTTTTAAGTTGAATGCTAATGGTCCAAATAAAACACAATCAGATGCAACTCTACTCGCAGAACTAGACCTTGAAGCTTTGATAAATCGGAAAAGAAAACCATCTTATGTGAGGATTGTGAGCAAGCAAATGGTTGGAGTTTTTCTTAGCGTATGGGTTCGTAGGAGCCTACGAAAGCATATACAGAATTTGAATGTGGATACAGTTGGTGTTGGTGTAATGGGCTTCATAGGTAACAAGGTTTGTTCTTCAAAACTTTCAGCTTTTAGTGGATTGCGTTTGAAATCTATTTGAAAGAAATGATATAATTCAGACTTCAATTTTTATATTTGGAAGTGCAAGAAACATCCCTATCAGTTTTTATTGCTGCATTTCAAAGTTCTGTCAGTAGATGGAAAAAAGCACATCTAAATGATGAAGGGATTAGTATTTCAACAGCTGCTTAGGATAATCATAATGTCATGGATGTTATTGGTGGTCGTTTCCTGTCAAACGTATCTATTAATCACTGAAGGACATTAGCATTATATTATATTGCATAAACAACAATGGCTGCAGATTTTTGAAATTATAATGAGGCCCTATGCACAATCTATGTCTAGTTTCTTCCATTATTTGTTTCCTTTGCACCAAATGATCTTAGATAGGAAATAATTTAAATGAAATCCTATAGTTGGACCATATGGTTACATTTCTCACAGTTATCAAACAGATAGATAAAAGGCCACTTGACTCCTGATTTAATAGTTGTCAATAAGTTATCTGTGTGCTGAGCGGTGATTCTATGTTTTGGAATTGCAATAGACTTCCTATAACCTTGTGAGCATTATATACAGTATTTACCATTCAAATAGGATAAACTTTGCAAATACAACTTTGGTTTTCCATGCATAGTTCAGTTTACCTTTTAAGGGTATAGGTCAAACTTTTCGGTGGACGAAATAGAAAATGTGGTCTAACTTAAAGGAGGGAAAGAGGAATATCAACTCTTTATTCAACTTTTGACAAACTACACTGGACTGAAATAATCCAGACCTTATATGAAAGTTTGATACTTTCAATTTTGTGATGAAATTGCAGTTCTTAGCAGGTTTTCCCTGCATGCTCGTCTTTAAAATAAAATTTGGATAATTTCGTGTGCTTTACAAATTTGCTTCTACGCTTTTTGATGTCACTATTAGACACTAATCCTGATATGGTAGATGCTATTGAAAACTCATCAGCATTTCATTTTCTTAAATGGAAAAATACATTTATTTTATTTTATTTTATTGCTAACTCTTTTCTTCTGTTTTTTTTTTCTTTTTTCCTGATAAGTATAAATTTTTCAAAGAAATGACCAGCAGGAAATTGTATATTGCTCATCTCTTACTCTTCTCTTCAGGGATCAGTATCTGTGAGCATGTCTATCTATCAGACTTTCTTTTGCTTTATCTGTACTCACCTAACATCGGGTGAGAAGGAGGCAGATGCAGTCAAAAGAAACAGTGACGTCCATGAAATTCATCGACGAACACATTTCAATGCATTCTCTAGAATCGGACTCCCTAAGAGCATCCATGATCATGAGTGAGTGTATTTGCCTATTAAGCAAACATTTCTGTTATATCTACAAATTAGAGTATTTCTTTCTCTTTTATCAACCGTGGATTTTTCCCCCTCCATCAAGTTTGATTTAATAAGCGTATTTGCATTTGTTTTCTCTGTTTGTGACTTTCATCCGTGACAGTTCTAGGGAGAGTTCTCAAGGAAAACAATATTTTAGTCGATGTTGCAATTCTCCTTCTCTTTATAAATTGAATTGGAAAGTCGGTGGCTGGAACACAATTAAACAGAATAGAAGTATGCCCGACAACCCTGTGTTACACTTGTCCCACTCAAGCCACGTATTGAACAGCTTATTGGAAGGATAGAGAAAGTCACGTACTGAAGAATTTAGCTCATAATAGTGAAAAGAGGTCTCAGTGATCCTGGTTACTTGGAAAGGTTATTGTTTATTGGAGGCATGGGGAAGGAAAAGATTTTTAAATCCTGGAATAATTTATGTTTCCATCTCATCCACTAGCTGCCCCTGGTTCAGTCGTGCCCTAATGCTATATGGTGGACCTAGTCTTATCCTCTCATAGATCTAACTCAGTGTTCAATTTGGCAAACCCTTCACGGGTAAGGACACTATTGCTGAGATAATGACTTTTATACGGAATGATGATATGGATTGAAAAAGGGTGGTTCGAATAGCATCTACTAATATTACCGAAATATTGTTCAAATACTTCTACGAGAAGGTTTTATCGAAAACGTGAGAAAACATCGAGAAAACATCAAATATTTATTGGTTTTAACCTGGCGACATAGAAGGTATAGGAAAAGACCTTATAGAAATAATTTACATTTAAAATGGATCAGCCGACCTAGTCTATGAATATATTCAAATTATCAATACAATTATGGTTCTTTTACACTTGGATGCTGCCTTGCAGCTTCTACGCCAGCAGACATGTACAAAAAGCTTTCACCCTACCTTTTGGAACATCATGTGTTTGAGAAACTGTGTACTCTATTCTTGTGTGTTTTATTCAGGATCTGATCTGAATAGCCTGATATTCCTTTGCAATTCTCGTGCAATAGTGTAAACTCTCTGGTGCTGATTATGTTTGTGTAGCCTATGCCTTCACACTTCTTGCAGCTTGTGACTGGAATCTGTTGATAGCACTTGAGGTTTTATTGACCTTTATTCATCTAAAACAAAATTCAAGTTTCCATGTACTGCCCTTTGGTAATTATCAGAACAATACTGCTTTTCGCGTACTGTCCTTCTGATGTTCTAGACGTTGGTCTCATCTCATTCCTGAAAGATTCAGATTAATGACAAGTTTATACACTTGCAGGCGAATAATCTGGCTGGGAGATCTAAATTATCGTATTAATTTGTCATATGAGAGAACAAGGGAGCTGATATCAAAAAAGGACTGGTGTCAGTTAATTGAGAGAGATCAGGTAAATGTGGATACTCTTAACCACAAACACTTGCTTTTTCACTGATTGTTGATTGGATTTCTGATCAGTCAATTTTCCTGGTTGACTGATAGGCTACTCACACACTTGCAGTCTCACCCTCTTATACTCCATTTAGTGTTAGTTTGAGAAGTCACAACCTGTTGATGTTTTTTGTGTGGATGACTGCGTGATTTCTGGAGAAAATGTTTTATTCATGATCTTTACCTTCCATGAACATTGCATATGATCTTCCAGTCCCCTATTCCACCCCAAAAAGTAACTTCTCTCGTGTTGTGCTTGTGTATCTCCAATGAGAGGTGGTGGGGAACAGACATCTACTTTAATCTCCGCAGCTAGTGACGTATGATTTGCATTTGATGAACTGTTCTTAATGATGATAAAATAGAGAGAAAGAAGAAGGCATGCATTATTACAAATAGGTAGTTTAATTAGTTATCACTGTTAACAATCCTTTTTAGAGCATGGCTGAAATGGCAATGTACTATTGTCCATGAGAAAATTAAATATGAGTCGACCTTTATACGTGTTTGAATTGATTAGAAATTGAGACTATAAGCAAATTTTACACTGTGATGATAACATACATCTTCCTATTTTTGCAGCTCAGCAAAGAGTTCAAGAAAGGTCGTGCATTTGATGGGTGGTCTGAAGGTACTTTAAACTTTCCACCAACTTATAAATATGAAGTAAACTCAGAGAGGTATTGCGGAGAGGATCCAAAGGCCGGCAGACGTAATCCAGCATGGTATGCATCTACTAATATTGTTAGTTCAAGAGCTTTATTGGTTGTTCACTTCGATTATTGCAAGATTGTGTACAATTCTTAAAGTTTCGGCTTAATTGTAATCTATGATGCCCTGCAGATAGGGGTGGAAATTGGGGAAGGGCGGGGCAGGGATAACTTTAAATGGGGCGGGGCAGGGGAAGAATTTAATGGGGCAGGGCGGGGCAGGCCAGGGCAAATTGTTATTTTTTAAACTTTTTAATAGGGCAGGGCAGGGCAAATGGTTACAACTTACAAGATTGACTGATTGTGCAAAGACTACATTTCCATGATGGGGAAAAGTTAAAAAACGTATGTAGGTGAGGGAGCAGGCATTGTTTAATTGTTTATACTAGTGTTTATTATTGACCATTCAACCATATCCTATACTCCAATCATGTTATCGTGTTTTACTTTTGTGTATGCAAAAAATATTTTACACAATTAGGTCACGTTAAAACAATTATAATTCAGAACTTTATAATTAGTATTAATTGATAGTTGATAAAATATTAATTATTATTATCGATTAAATTACTTTGATAGTGTAACAAAATTTTGTATAAACAAAGCCATTTTGTCTAAAAATGGAAATATATGATGGGTGGAAGAGAACTAAATAAGTTATACTGCATTTCAGACTTTTGCGTTTGGACTTTTTCCTCCAAATCCTTCAATCTGAACTAAATTAACTTGTGGATTTGCATACAAATAGTTTTGAAAATTGGTTAAGAGAACTGTAGATGACGAAGCATCAATAATTTACGCAAAGACTTACATTTCCATGATGAGGTTGGTTTATTTGGAAAAATTTTATAGTAGCTAGAAGCCTTTTATTTTCCAGAATATGTTGCTAATTAAACTTAGTTGACTGTCTATCGAAAAAGTAATACAATCTTTGCAAGTTACATTTATGTTCAATGGTATTTTCCTTTATTATGAATGTGTAATTAACAAACTACACGCAAATCAAAGATTAATCTTCTCTATACAAGGTTTATATATTTGTAAGTAGATTAATATTAGTAAAGATAACATTTGAAAAAGCCTAGGATCCCCGCTAAGCATCGATGGTAGAATGGTTAAAGCGACCAACTCATATACATGAGTACTTCTGCAAGACTTGTGTAGGCGAGGACCAATTTTGTCATTTTATTTTTTGCACAATTTGTAATGTATGTGCTTAGTGGTGTACAGTATAGCACTTCTCAGAATTAGAAAATAAAATACAAGAGAGCCTAAACGGGGCGGGGCGGGGCAGGGCAAAATTTGAAAACATTCTAAATAGGGCAGGATTGGGCGGGTCAAAATATTAGCAGGTCAAGGCTTGCCCCGCCCCGATCTGCCCCAATTGCCACCCCTACCTGCAGATCAATATATTTATGCTGCTATTGACAAAAGGAAGAAATAATTCACCTTATATCTATATTTACCCTGCAGTGCTAGCATATTCATGCAATACTGTCATCAATATATGTCTCGTGGTATGAGAATACCACATAATTGCATTTCCCACCATAACTTGTATATGTACCCTAAATGAAATTTATGGAATAGCTGCCTAGGCAACATTTAAAGGTGTTTGAAGAGTCCCAACTTTTTGGGGAGGGGGGGGGAATTGGTCAATAGGTGTGAGGAAAATAGTCAAATACTAGCACCTTGGTATTTAACTGAAGCTTGACCATGCTAAATTGAAGTTTGCATAACACCAACTGCAATCCCTTGTTTATGCGTAATAAGCTGTTATCCTAATGTCCATCTTCTGTTATCTCTCTCTATAAGTGATGCCCATCCTTCAACCATCAGGTTCTCTCATAGGTTCTCTCATCAGATTGGCAATTCATATGACGTGGATCAGTAACTCAAGATTAAGCAAGCTATTTCGAGCTATTTTATTTTTTCTCTATTTAACATCATGCACACTGAAAATTCCCAATTCTACAACCAATACTATACAGTTGCAATATTTCAATATTTCTTGTTTCTCAGGTGTGATCGAATTCTATCATTCGGGAAGGGGATAAGGCTACTGAGTTACGGGAGATCTGAACTTAGGTTTTCAGATCATCGACCTGTCTCTGCCACATATATGGTAGAGGTTGAGGTATTTAGCCCGAGGAAGTTGCAACGGGCCCTCACTTTTACTGATGCTGAAATTGAAAAGGAGGAAATGGTTACAGATATGGGAAGAGAGAGTGGAATGAGTCGATTCATTACAGAGCAGGTTAGTTTGCGACTTATATGTTTTAATTTTCAAAAGCATAAAGCTGT
This sequence comes from Nicotiana noctiflora, assembly GCA_032618575.1. Lineage (NCBI taxonomy): Eukaryota > Viridiplantae > Streptophyta > Magnoliopsida > Solanales > Solanaceae > Nicotiana > Nicotiana noctiflora. Next base: position 2,815 of record JASVEL010011885.1, on the reverse strand, counting down.
GTGTGCGTTTCGAACAAATCTCGTCCCTGAAGCAGATATAGGGTCAGCGGACACTATAAACAAAGAAGTCATTTCTATTAGTTATAGTCCCCTAACTTTGTACAAGTATTTAACTTTGCAGTCTTGAGGGTTTGAAATTATACGAGATGGCTATCTTGGTTAAATGAAATATTTGCCATCTCAGCTGCCCCAACTAATTTAAGATTGAAGTATAGTTGATTGGCTGATAGGAGGTAATGTCACCATGTGATTTTTGAACTTCCGGAGTCGTCAAACTAGAAAGAGAAAACAGTATAGAGAAAATGCTACAATTATGGATGCAGTATGATGACTTTACAGAAAACTTTGATCAGTCCTGACATTATTTGATTTTGGTGTTTAGTCACAATATTTTATTTTTGGTATCACAATTTTATCTGATAAGAGTTATCTGTTTTCTTTTCTGGCATAGAGGTATAACCTATGATGGTATGAGTTTTGTGATATTTTTGGAAAAGTTGATTGATGCTACATACGAAAAATATGACAAACTCAAAACACAATGGATGTCCAAAATTTGCTGTTGCCAATATCATCTATTATTTCCCTTAGTGATTCTTTGCTGTGATCCTAAGTTGTTTATTTAATCATATTTTCTTTGGGAACATCAGTGTTGACAAATATATTGTATTTGATGGTTGCCAGTGAAAGCTTCTAACATTTCTTTTTTGACGATAATCTTTTTTGCTGAAAAAGGATGATTCTTATTGGATGCGCTAAAAAGGACATTTGAAGCGGCTGCAAGATAGATTATCCAGGAATGGTGAATTTTCATGAGTAACGATTCTGCATATATTGTTTTGATTTTTTATTCTTCACCTTTGAGGCTGTATATTGTGTTTAGGTGATGCATCTTTGCTGTATATTATTGTTGTTCAGACTTCTAAGTGAGTGAGCCCATTTTTGTAGTCTTCCTTCGTAGTTGACCTTTCCAGCACGAATTTGTTAAGCAGTGTATAGCAAATTACCAATGTATGCAATAATATTGCTCTCAGGTTTTCAGACAAATAACATTCTCTACAAACCGAAGCACAGGATTCGTCTCTATCTAGTACTAGTATTTATTATCAGATGTTTAAAATCTAGCAAAAATATAGTCAAAATAGCACAAGCTAGCCATTTTTCGGATTGGTAATAAAAAAAAATAGTCAATGTTTGTGAAGTTATCGAAAAATAGCCATTGTTTTGCTGAAACATGAAAAGTTCCAGCATAATATGCGGGATTACGAGGCCCCTGCATCTAAACTTCCTATATATATTTTGGAACTCCAGGACACAAAAAGTTCCAGCATAATAAGCGAGATTATGAAGTTCCTGCATATAAACTTCTAGCATATTATAATGGAACCCCGGCACATTATAAAATTCAAGCATATTATTATGGAAGATTTTACTTTTGAAACTGTGATTATTTTTAAATTATTAGTTGAAAATCTGTCTACTTTTGAATGTCACAAAAAAAAAAAAAAAAAAAAAAAAAAAAATAGGAGGACTGCTGTTCTGCAATTTAAGAATTGGCCAAAAAGAGTTGCACTTTCCTACTACCATGCAACTGCTACAGAAACTTTAATTTCTAGCTTCATGATGATATTCTATAAGTCTAATTAGCCGGTGCAGTGGCAAAACTTAGAAATCTTGTGGAGGCAATATAATTCTAAAAATTCTGCACATGGTTTGCGCATCGAGGTAAGTCTATTCAAGGAATTAACAGTACTATGTTTTGCTTGAAAGACAAAAAGTATGATTCAGAAAAAAAACAGAAAAAGAAGGGACGAAAACAAGTGGCTTTCTGGCTTCTTTCCTTGGTTCACAAATTCAAAGATAATACTCCCTTCGTTCCAATTCATGTAAACCTATTTCCTTTTTGGTCCGTGTCAAAAGGAATGACTTTTTTCCTTATTTGGGAATAATTTACCTTTATACAATGATTTATAGCCACACAAAATGTATATTTCTCATTTTACACCACAAGTTCAAAAGTCTTCTCTCTTTTTTAAACTTTGTATCTAGTCAAATGGGTTCACATAAATTGAAACGGGGGAAGTAATTGTCACGGCAGGCAAGCCATCACTTCATAGAGAGGTCGTACCTAATTTTGCACCCAAGCAAAGGGGGATCCAAAATTTAGGACTTTGGTTCCAACCAATGAGCTCATAACCTTGTTTGAGTTCTGGGTTCATAGTAAATATATTTTGCAATTCTATAGGATTTTACAGATACATGCTTAAATTAAAAGTTATAAGTTCAAATGAACCATATTTATATTACTAAATTTGCACCTGCGCCCAAGTGTGATCTTACGGCCCATGAAGCGGATGAAAATTATGAAAAGTTAGACTACAAATCTCAGTAGAGACAAAAAATATTCTAGGTAATTTTTCCAATTTTCTAAGTAAAAAGCACCCGATAAAATAATTGAGGCGTACACAAGCTAGGATATCACCGGAGAAAAAAATGGTGATGTACATTGTTTCTACGTTGTTTATCAAACATCGAAGCAATGATGAACTGGTTCACAGTCAAAAAATTGTATCGAAACATTGAAACAATCATACTTTTTTTTTATTGAACTAATTCATTTAGAAGATTTTGGAACTCGAAATCTTTGAATGGTTATAAATGGCTCGAAATTCCCAACTATGTTGAATTGTCGATTGATAATGAAAAGAAGAGGACGTGACCCGTTTACTTTTATTTCAGTAACAATCTTTTAGGAAAGAAATTTGTGAAAATGCAAAAAGACCCCGTTTAATTTGTCTTGAAAAATCATTTACAT